>CAWUFW010008673.1:600000-861560 GCA_963921515.1 Calotriton arnoldi
CATCATCACCAGACGTCGCCTTCCTGACTGAGACCTGGATGAACGACTCCTCCGCCCCCGACATCGCCATAGCCATCCCAGACGGCTATAAGATCACCCGCAGAGACCGCATCAACGCAGTAGGAGGAGGAATCGCCATCGTCCACAAGAACACCATCAGGGTCTCGACCAGCACCGACGACACTCTCAGCACCGCCGAACACATGCACTTCCAGATCCACACGGACCCCAACACCACCCTTAGAGGCACCCTTGTCTACAGACCCCCTGGGCCCCGACCCCAGTTCAGTGACTCCATCGCCGACTTCATCAGCACGCACGCCCTGACCTCTACCGACTACATCCTCCTCGGAGACCTGAACTTTCACCTGGAGAACAACAACGACAGCAGCTCCACCACCCTGATCGACAGCCTCGCCAACCTTGGTCTGAGCCAGCTCGTCACAACACCGACCCACTCCGCCGGCCACACGCTTGACCCCATCTTCTCCTCAAGCTCCCACGTCTCCTTCAGCCACACCACGGAACTCCTCTGGACCGACCACCGCTGCATCCATTTCACCTTCCAGAAACCCACCACACACCACCGCACCCAACAGATCCCACGCCGCTGCTGGAGCAAAGTCACCGAAGACCAACCGGGCAACCCTCGCTCTCAGCCCTCCCTCCGACCCATCCAACACCGACGACGCTGCCTGCAACCTCAGACGATGGATGGACGACTATGCCAACACCCTCGCCCCGCTGAAAAAGCTCACCTACAGTGACACCACCAAAAGAGCCAGCTGGTTCACCTCGGAACTCCTAGCTTCCAAGCGTACCTGCCGGAAACTAGAGAAGAAATGGCACAGTGATAAGACACCGGACAGCCACACAGCCCACAAAGACGCCATCCGTAACCACCACCACCTCATCAGGTCCGCCAAGAGAATCTCCTTCAAAGACCGCCTCGACAACAACGCACACAACAGCAAGGAGCTTTTCAACATAGTGAAGGAACTCTCCAATCCCAGCTCCAACACCAACGACATCCCGCCGTCGCAACCCCTGTGCGATTCCCTCGCCACCTTCTTTCACCGCAAGATCGCCGACATCCATGACAGCTTCAACACCCAGACAGCCCCAACTAAGATCGATGCACCAGACCCGCCACACACCATCGACCACGACCCCCTGCCAGCCTGGGCCAGCGTGAACATCGAGGACACCATCAAGACCATGAGCACAATACACTCCGGCTCCCCGTCAGACCCTTTCCCGCACCACATCTTCAACAAAGCCAGCAGCTCCATCGCACCCCACCTGTGCAACGTCATCAATCTCTCCTTCGAGACCGCGACCTTCCCAGAGAGCTGGAAACACGCAGAGATCAACGCCCTACTCAAAAAACCCAAGGCGGACCCGAGAGACCTCAAGAACTTCCGGCCCATCTCCCTGCTTCCGTTCCCAGCCAAGGTCATCGAGAAGATCGTCAACAAACAGCTAACCCGATACCTCGAAGAAAACAGCATCCTGGACCCATCCCAATCAGGGTTCCGCAGCAACCACAGCACTGAGACTGCCCTCATCGCCGCCACCGACGACATCAGGATCCTGCTGGACAATGGTGAGACCGCAGCCCTCATCCTGCTGGACCTCTCCGCCGCCTTCGACACTGTCTGCCACCGCACTCTACGCGCACGCCTCCATGACGCAGGGATCCGAGACAAGGCCCTGGAATGGACCACCTCCTTCCTCGACGGCAGAACCCAGAGAGTCCGCCTCCCACCTTTCCGATCCGAAGCCTCCGAGATCATCTGCGGCGTACCCCAGGGATCTTCCCTCAGCCCAACACTGTTCAACATCTACATGGCCCCGCTCGCACGCATCGCCAGACAGCACGACCTCAACATTATCTCCTACGCCGACGACACTCAACTGATCCTCTCCCTCACCAAGGACCCCCTCGCTGCCAAAGCCAATCTCCATGAAGGAATGAAGTCCGTCGCCGATTGGATGAAGATCAGCCGACTAAAGCTGAACACGGACAAGACGGAGGTCCTCATCCTCGGCTCCAACCCCTCAGCCTGGGACGACTCCTGGTGACCAACGACGCTGGGAGCAGCCCCGACACCCACCGACCACGCACGCAACCTGGGAGTCATCCTCGACTCAACGCTCTCCATGGCCAAGCAAGTCAACGCAGTCTCCTCCTCCTGCTTCAACACCCTCCGCATGCTTCGCAAGATCTACAGGTGGATCCCGACAGACACAAGAAGAACAGTCACCCAGGCCCTCGTGAGTAGCAGACTTGACTATGGGAACGCCCTCTACGCGGGAGCCCCGGCCAGCTCATCAAGCGACTGCAACGCATACAAAACGCCTCCGCACGCCTGATCCTCGACGTACCACGCCACAGCCACATCACCCCCCACTTGAGGAACCTGCACTGGCTCCCCGTCGACAGGAGGATCACCTTCAAACTCCTCATCCACGCACACAAGGCACTCCACAAAACTGGCCCAGCCTACCTCAACAGACGACTCTTCTTCTACGTCCCCAACCGCCAGCTCCGCTCCGCCGACCTCTCCCTCGCCACCGTCCCTCGCATTCGAAGAACAACCACCGGCGGCAGATCCTTCTCACACCTCGCCGCCAAGACCTGGAACACCCTTCCACTAAGCCTACGACAGACCCAAGACCTGCTGACCTTCAGGAGGCTACTCAAGACCTGGCTGTTCGACCAGTAGCAGCACCCCCCCCCCCCTTCCCTCTCCCCAGCCCCTTGAGACCCTCGCGGGTAAGTAGTTCGCTCTACAAATTCTGTGAGTGATTGATTGATTGATTGATTGATTGCTGAGCGAGGATCCTTGGGGTACTCCGCAGTTGATCTCTGTGGGTTCAGAGAGGAAGGGTGGGAGTCTGATCCTTTGAGTTCTGCCGGTGAGAAAGGAGAGGATCCAGTCGAGGGCGGTTCCTCGTATGCCGGCGTCGTGGAGTCTGGCTGCGAGAGTGCGGTGGGAGACGGTGTCGAAGGCTGCGGAGAGGTCTAGTAGGATGAGGGCCGCAGTGTGGCCCTGGTCTAGTAGCCTGTGGATGTCATCGGTGGCGGCGAGGAGGGCGGTCTCGGTGCTGTGGTTGCTGCGGAATCCGGACTGGGAGGAGTCGAGGATGGCGTTCTCTTCGATGAAGGTGGTCAGCTGGGCGTTGACGAATCTCTCGGTGACTTTGGCTGCGAAGGGAAGGAGAGAGATGGGCCGGTAGTTTTTCAGGCCCGTTGGGTCAGCCCAGGGTTTCTTGAGGAGGGGCTTGACCTCTGCCTGCTTCCAGTCGTCGGGGAAGATGCCGGATTCGAAGGAGGCGTTGATGGACCGGCATAGTTCGGGTGCTATGGCGGCTGCGGCTCTTTTTTTTAATTTTTTTTATTTTTTTGTTAAGCCAATAACCAATCATATACAATTACAATAACAGAGACGAAGACAAAGAAACCAAAAAAAGAAAACCAACCATAATATTTGGTCAGCCTTAAGTTCCAACGAAAAAGAGGGAGGGGAGAAAAGAAAAAAAGAAAGAACAACAAAAGAAGATACATACATATAATGCTTCTGTATAACTAAACTGCTGTAATAATCAGTTACATCATCATGTCTTTACATACTATGATTACATATATATAAATTGCTTCTTATGTACCAAAAACATAAAGAAGAAAATATGACGGTAGCAAAGAGAGAGGAAAAAAACATGTTTTAGACTGTCGTGGACGCTAAGTGATCCACTAGAGCCCCCCCAGATCGTGATACCCAATCTCCGTTTCTGTTGCCCTTTAAGGGCATATAAACTATGTTCCAGATTACACATAGCATATAGCCTTCCTCTCCACATTTCGAAGTTGGGGGTTCGTTTTGCCGCCAAAGTGATGCTTAACACAATCTAGCCACAGCGATAAATATTAAATACCTAAATGCAAACATCTCCTGAGTTACCATTACATCCTCCAGACCTCCCAACAACATGACCATAGGAGTAAATACAATCTGTACCCCTGTAACCTCCGTCAAAAAAGCCTCCATCCTATTTATCAACTGTCTCAGCCCTGGACATGCGTAGAACTTATGCAGACTATCAGCCTGATCCAACCCACAACGTGTACATTTGCCCTCATTCACCTCACCCCATCGTGCAATTTTGGCAGGAGTATAATATAAGTTAAACATTGTTTTATATTGTTGTGCTTTAAGGCTAGACGAAGTCAAAAGCTTGTCAGCCAGTGCAATGGAATCTTGTAGAATATTCCCTCCCTGGGATAACCTAATATTCCATTTTAGATTTTGCACCTCCAGGTCATCACTTTGCGTTTCGATAAGGCTTTGATATAAAACCCCAATCCTTCCACGCCTCCTAACTATCTCTAATAGATTACTCTTTTGGGCCAAGCATGCTACATCCGATTTTTTAAGAAAATAATCCCTGACCTGGAGATATTTTAAAAAGTCAGTCTTAGGGAGGTCATATTCAGCCATCAGCGATGAGTAGGCCCTAACACCGATGTTATCCACTATGTCTCCCAGGGTCAGGACACCCTTCCGTCTCCATCTGGCCATCGTAGTATCAGAAAAAATAGATAGAGGGAGTGCTGAAGAAGAGGTGGACGTATAAAAATTAAGCCTACCAATCTGTAGGTGCCTCCGTACCTGGAGCCATGCCTTGTAAGCAGCTTGAACCACTTTAAAACAGGTTTTTTTTATAATAGCTAGGCTCAAGATTTTGAAAAAAACTCCTCTTTGCTTTAGTACCTAACAGCATTTGAAAAATATGCGGGGACTCCTCTACCTTAACCTCTCCTTCCCCAACCAACAAGATGCCCATATGTTGTAGAAGGCAGGCCAAATAATAAAACAGAAAATTAGGCACGGCCCAGCCCCCTCGAGATCGTGGTAAGGTCATATATTTCATTGCACGACGGGGTTTGCCTTGAGCCCATAAGAAACTACTGCTTATAGATTGAAGTTTATGGACTTGCTTCCCTGTAAGTTCCAGGGGGACCGATCTGAAATAATACAAGACTTTTGGTAGGATATTCATCTTTAAAACGTTACATCTTCCCACTATTGACAAATGTAAGCCTTCCATTCTGTCCAGCATAGTTCGGGTGCTATGGCGGCGGCGGCTCTGTGGTAGATGTGCGGCGAGCAGGGGTCCGTGGGGGCTCCTGAGTGGGTGTTCTTCATGGTCGTGGCGGTACCTTCGGTGGTAGCCGGATTCCAGGTGGTGATGGTGGGCTGGTTGTCGGTGGTGGAGAGGGGGGTGGTGTCTGGAGTCTGTTCGCTGAAGTTGTCGTAGAGGGCCTTGATTTTCAGGTGGAAGTAGGAGCTGAGCTTGTTGCAGAGGTCCTGGGAAGGTGTGATGTCCGTGGCTTCACTGGGGGGTTTGGTGAACTACTGTATAACGTTGAAGAGTTCTTTTGCGTTACTGGCATTCGTGTGGATTTTGTTCTTGGTGGCTCTTATGCGCAGGTGGTATTCCGTCATGGCGTTCCTGTAGGTGTTCTGGTCTTCGGTGGTTTTCCTGTTCCTCCAGAGTTTCTCGAGGTGTCTGCAGGAGCGCCTGGCTTCTTGGAGGTCGGTGGTGAACCAGGCGGCCTTCAGAGGGCGTTGTCTGACGGGGATGGCTGAGGGGTGCGAGCTTGTCTGCGCAGCTGGTGATCCAGCGGTGTAGTTCTTTGGCTGCAGAGTTGGCGTCGGTCGTGGCGGAGGGGGGGTCGTGGAGGAGGGTGGTGTTGACGTGTTCCTCTGTGACCTTACTCCAGATCCTTCGTGGCGGGTGCGGGCGGGTTTGGGTGTGGTGGTGGTGTTGAAGGTGAAGTGTACACAGTGGTGGTCTGTCCAGAGGGGCTGCGTGGTGTGGCTGAAGTGAATGTTTGTCCCTCCTGCGAAGATGGGGCCGAGGATGTGTCTGGCTCTGTGGGTGGGGGTGGTGACGAGCTGCTTTAGTCCGAGGTTGGCGAGTTTGTCCAGGAGGTTGGTGGAGTCGTGATTGCTGCGGTTGTCGAGGTGGAAGTTCAGGTCTCCGATGAGAATGTAGTCCGTGGAGGCGATGGCGTGGGGTGCGACGAGGTCGGTAATGGTGGTGGCGGAAGAGGCGCGAGGCCCAGGGGATCTGTAGGCGAGGGTCCCGCGCAGCGTGTTTCTGTGGCTGGTCTGGATCTGGAAGTGGAGGTGTTCTGTGTTGGAGAGGGGGTCGCTCGTGCTAGAGGGGGAGAGTCGCAGGGAGCTCTTGTGTGCGATGGCGAGTCCTCCTCCTGGGCAGTGGGGGCGGTCCTTTCTCTGGATCTTGTATCCGTCGGGGATGGCAGTGGCGATGTCGGGGGCGGAGGTGGCGTTGGTCCATGTTTCCGTGAAGAAGGCGACATCTGGCGAAAGGGAGTCGAGCAAGTCCCAGATCTCTACGGCGTGTCTGTGTAAGGAGCGCATGTTGAGGAGGATGCACATCAGGGCTTCGGTGGTACGGGCGTCCTGCGGCGGTTCAGCGGTCGTGGGGGGGCTGTTGATGGTGAAGGATTGTCGGCAGTGTCGGCAGGAGAACTGGCCGTGGGTGGTGTTCGGTGTCGCTCGCTGGCAGCTGTCGTTCCTTCCGGGGTTGAGCGCGAGGAGATCAGCGGAGTTGTAGTGGTGGGAGGTCGTAGATCCAGGGATCCTGGCACTGGCCGCGGTTGGATCGCGGACGGGCACAGACGGGCTTGGCGAGTCTTTGGCGCGGCTGCACAACGTCTGCCATTAAGTAGGGGAGGGGGAAGGGAAGCGAAGCGCAGCTGGGAGGCGGGAAGCAAGAACCGGCAGCGGGGGGGAGGGACCGCGGGGGCAGCAGCGGCGGGAAGGGCACAGAGGGCAAAACGGGCACGGAGAAGCAAAAACTGCTAAAACAGAGAGAACACAGGTATAATTACTGGCACAATAAGACAGAGAGAACACAGGTACAATTACTGGCACAATAAAAGACACAACAGAGATAGAGTGAGGAGGCTAGAAGGAAGACAGAGAACGGGCACAAAAAGACAGAAAAACAGCGCAAAGACAGACAGAGACAACAGCGGCCAGCAGAAGAGCAAGGCTCTCCCACTGGACCACCAGGGATGAGGCGCAGGCAGGAGCCTGCGGGTGGAGGAGGGCCTCGAACACCTACCTGAGCAGCAGCGCCCAGAGCACAGTGCCGGAGCGGTGGCACTTGACAGCGGAGCTGCGGGGGGAGAGCAGGTCTCTGACCAGGAGGTCAGAGGTCTTGCTCGCACTCCCTCGCAGCAGCCGCCATTAAGTAGGGGAGGGGGAGGGAAGCGCAGCTGGGAGGCGGCCGGCTCTAGGGCGGTGCGACCGGTGCGACCGCACCGGGCGCTGACTTCGGGTGGGGCGTCTATTTGGAAGTATTGTGTGGTTTTAAAAGCACCTGCTGCCGCATTCCTGTCCTCCAGAAATTTACAGGGAAAAATATAAATGTCAAGTTAACTCCAGTGATTAATGTGCTTCTTAGAGAGAGATCAGAGGTTTGTCTATTGGAAGTTTTGAATTGTGGTAAGGTAGCGCAGAGGGTTAATATGCCTGCTCCAAAGAACGCGTACCATTCAGATCACAAAGCGCATATAATACAAATAGGTCAGTGAGTTACTGTTTTTTTCCGGAGAGATCCTTTTGTGACTTACAGTTTATAAATTATAATCCTAACATAAAACAGTGAGCTATTAACTGTCACCAAAGAGCTGCATAAAAACTGCGAGGCATAGTTTAGAGCGTTATGATTTTATCCTGCCTTTCATTATCCTAATGTTGGAAAAACGGGTTCATTTGGATAGAAATTAATTCTGATTATTAAAAAGAACCCCCAACCATGGTATTTAGTTTTAAATTCAGAGTTTGTGCTTCTCCAGACTAAGCACTATAAAACTATACTGCCTACCAGAATGGATGAAGTGACACCTGCACCTTGTAGTCCTCTGTTGTATGTAACATTTCCTATACACTAATCTACACACCTATGATTGATTGTCTCTGTGTAGTGTGTGTGATGTAAAGTGCTCGGACATCCTACACTAGTATGAGTGGCAACGGCGCTATAAAATGAATTAAACGCATCTGAGAGAGAGTGGTTATGGAGACTTGAGGGTCACTGTTAAAGGGTGGTAGTGAGGGAATCGTAACGGAGGTGGTTATTAGGGGGCGCCAACAAACATTGTCGCACAGGGCGCCACCAACGCTAAAGCCGGCCCTGGCGGGAACCGGCAGGGCGGGGGAGGGGCCGCGGGGGCAGCAGCGGCGGGAAGGGCACAGAGGGCAAAATGGGCACGGAGTAGGAAAAACGGCTAAAACAGAGAAAACACAGGTATAATTACTGGCACAATAAGACAGAGAGAACACAGGTACAATTACTGGCACAATAAAAGACACAACAGAGATAGAGTGAGGAGGCTAGAAGGTAGACAGAGAACGGGCACAAAAAGACAGAAAAACAGCGCAAAGACAGACAGAGACAACAGCGGCCAGCAGAAGAGCAAAGCTCTCCCACTGGACCACCAATGATGAGGCACAGGCAGGAGCCTGCTGGTGGAGGAGGGCCTCGAACACCTACCTGAGCAGCAGCGCCCAGAGCACAGTGCCGGAGCGGTGGCACTTGACAGCGGAGCTGCGGGGGGAAAGCAGGTCTCTGACCAGGAGGTCAGAGGTCTTGCTCGCACTCCCTCGCAGCGGCCGCCATTAAGTAGGTGAGGGGGGAGGGAAGCACAGCTGGGAGGCGGGAAGCGGGAACCGGCAGGGGGGGAGGGGCTGTGTGGGCAGCAGCAGCGGGAAGGGCACTGAGGGCAAAACGGGCACGGAGAAGAAAAAACGGCTAAAACAGAGAGAACGCAGGTATAATTACTGGCACAATAAGACAGAGAGAACACAGGTACAATTACTGGCACAGTAAAAGACACAACAGAGATAGAGTGAGGAGGCTAGAAGGAAGACAGAGAAGGGGCACAAAAAGACAGAAAAACAGCGCAAAGACAGACAGAGACAACAGCGGCCAGCAGAAGAGCAAGGCTCTCCCACTGGACCACCAGGGATGAGGCGCAGGCAGGAGCCTGTGCGTGGAGGAGGGCCTCGAACACCTACCTGAGCAGCAGCGCCCAGAGCACAGTGCCGGAGCGGTGGCACTTGACAGTGGAGCTGCGGGGGGAGA
Source organism: Calotriton arnoldi (assembly GCA_963921515.1). Lineage (NCBI taxonomy): Eukaryota > Metazoa > Chordata > Amphibia > Caudata > Salamandridae > Calotriton > Calotriton arnoldi. The sequence continues at coordinate 609,187 of CAWUFW010008673.1, forward strand.
GCAGGTTTCTGACCAGGAGGTCAGAGGTCTTGCTCATGTGTAATTGTTTTTGGGTTTTACACTAAATTTGTTATGTCTGGTTCTAATTGTATACAACACTTTTTAAATGTTAAGTATATACACTTAGGAGTGAACCCCACCCCACTCCTCCTTTTCTTTTTCATTTAGACACTAATGGTTGGTGATGGAGAGTGATGACTTCATGCACCATGAATATATATTTTTTGATATTGTACTTAATGTTCACAGCCCTGAAGAAGTCGAGGTGTTACTGACCGATCGATGAAACACGTGTTGGCTGACTAACTTTATGCTGATTATATTACCTGCCTTTCGTTTGGAGAATTATATTGGATTGTTTCTCCTTTAGAATACGAACTGGCAGTGATATTCACCACAAGCCTAGTGTGAAGATTTGGATTATACCTCTTGGGCCTGAACTGAAAAATTGGATTAAAGTGGACTATTATTTCGAGATTACTGTATTTATGACTGTTTTCTTAAACATCTGAGTGCTCGGATTTGTTTGCTGATAAAAAACGAATGACTCTGGAGTTTTATGCCATAGTGTAGGAGTCATGTTTATTTTTCTAATTGGGACCAGCAGGCGTTCCTTGGTGCTCCAGAACAGACAGTGGTAGAGTACTATGTCCTTCAAACTCTAAATAACCCCATCAAGTTCTCAAAGATCTTTGAATCTAGACATATATTGGTAGCCGGAGGCTAAAAAGTAGAATTTCAATTAAAAATGTAGTGCTTTTTCACCCACTGACTGTAGATTCCCTAAAAGAATATTTACATAGGAAGGCAGTTAGACTGACTAAAACACAGGCACTTTATTTTAGTTGGCTGCTTATCTTCTCACTCTTTGTCTGTGAGGGAGGTTCCATCCTCATCTGCTCCTGTGAGTTCCATAGAATATCATTGCATATCAGGGGCCCTCTCTTTCTGCCACCCCCAACCTTTACTAAACATTGAGTATTGTCTACTTGACAAGAATACACTGTACAGTACCTTCTGACTGATCACCTGGGATAGTGGCATGCAGTTTTTCTTCTCATGCCACTTCTCAAAGTATAATTTTTAGGCTTGGCTGACTCTATGTTTGCTCTGTTTTCTATGTAGAATTGTTGTTCTTAGTGGGTTCATCATAATGTTCTTCTCATGTGCAAGGATACGTCTTCCCAGCAGACAAGTTAGCAAGAATTACCATTTGCATAAATTAATCAAGGTAAAATGTATACAGCAAGTAAGGTTTGCTAGAGCACCATTGAGTGGTAAATGTTTCTTCCTGTTTACCCTTCTCCCCTTGTACACTGTGTCTCTGTGATTAGAGTTATGTGAACATTAGAAATGAAGAAGGTAATTACCTCACTAAACCTACTGCCAGTGTAGGGGGAAATGATGGTAGCTCATCCAGATAAAAGCTGGTAATAACTATGCCAGCTGAAACATGTTGACAGAAATTAAAAAAGAGAGGCTCGATAAGAGCATTTTATTCAACAAATCAAAATAAAATTTTGACACATTTGTTTTCAATCTAGTTCTTTCCGATCTCGTCCTTTAATTGTTTTCATTTTCGCTATTTAGGCCAGACTAGTAAACACACAATAGGGTAACAAAGAAACAGTACTTTTTTAAAGAAATTACTGTTCGTGAATGAAATAAAATCAAAATTCTCAACAAAGAGAACCAGGCAAGGACATGGTTTTATTGACCGAATTATTACCCTGGTATCAACTAAGAGGTCCGAGGAAGATATGCACAAGTAGATAGAAATTGACTGCAATAAAGAGGGAGATACATCTGGCATTTTGAAAATGTGGTTACGACAACAAATTTGAGGACTATATAGAATTGGAATATTTACCCTAAGGAATAAAAAGAGCTGAATTGTAATCCATTAATTGGCTCGTAACAGCTATCATATTTCAATAGATTCCTGAGACTTCCATAGATGAGATCTGAGGAGAAAGAGTGGCATTGTAACCTAGTGTTTACATGTTAAGTGTACAAGTACCTCAATAAAACATTACCTGTCTGGACAAAAATAAGCAAGGACGTCTCCTCCGTTTGAGCTGAGGAGCGTCGCCTCACTGACCAAAATTCCCCAAAAACGCCCCGTAGATGAAAAATAAAATGGTAATAAAGTTATTTATTACCAATTTATTTTTCATCCTCCCTGTCCCAAATCGAGTGTCGAGCTTGTTGCGTGGTAGCAGCAGGGAGGAGGGTGGGCTGCCTGGGCACTTTTCAAGATGAGCATGTCTCTTTGGCTGGCCGTCTTGCGACGGCCAGCCACACATGCGCGCCTTGAAAGGCTCTAACCCAGCTGGGTTAGAGCAAGTGCAGGGCTCCAGTGTCCGTGGGAGCACTGAGAGAGGCCGCTCCCTCCAATCCTGGTGCTGCTCTCATGCAGCATGAGAGCAGCACCAGGATTGGTTAGGGAAGTTGTTGAGGGTCCCGCCCTGGAGGAGAAGGCAAGAAGATGAAAACTGGACCAGAGCGCTGAGGACAGTCGTGCAGGTTAGTGAGTTTTTCTTTCTTTAATGTGTCTCCCACCCATTTGCCCACCCCTCCACTCTCTAGTGCTGCCAGCCGCGACTGAAAATAAGTGATGAGTGTCTGAATAGGCAACCCACTAATAGTACAATACTGAACTGTATTGTTGTCAGGACACCCTAACCTGAAAATCCATATGTGATGAGAGAGAGGATATTTTCCACACTAGGCTAAATCCCCAGTCAACCCCACAATACTACTGTAGAGTTATAAAGTAGACCAGGGAAAGGGGGAATGGCCCAACAGAGAGAAACGGAGACACTGGGTATCATCACAGTCCTGGTTGCACAGCTGCACTAAATCTGCACTAATCGAAATTTGATATCTAAAAAGCAAAGAAAGCATTCACAAATTTGGTGCAATCATTGATGTTTTTAACTTCAAGTATTGTCTATGCTATATCTGGTGACATTGTCTGTATTTCCACTCTCGATTACAATTTTAAACTCAGTATTCTGAGCTGAAATATTAATACGTTTTGATATAGTAATTGAATAACCATCACAATTACTTTAAGGCTTGTTTACCAACAAGAGCTGGCTTCACTGTTAGGTAATTACATTTCAGGCTTGGTTTGCATTCAATGTGGCAAGTGAATAACTGTAACACAAACCCAGATTGAAGTTTGCAATACTTCACAAGCCATACAGTTGATTCCTTGCGGAATTACCAGTGCACTAGAGTTTATAGTCCTATGGTTAACTCTTGAGACATAAGCAAATGCTATAGAGTTTGTTATCCTTATGGACATCTTCTTTAGTAAAAAACAAGTGCAAGCCTATTCCTTGCAAGATACTTCATGGTTCCTAGATGTCTTTATCAACTTCACAGAAGAACAGATAACAGGACTCCTACAAAACGTCCTGGCTACAGCAGCTATGTACTGTATCACAATTGCATAGCAAGGACGGTAGGACTATGAGGAATTTCTACTCCATTGTTAAAGATGGCCACAACCTTCCACATGTCTCATGAATGTCTACGGGCTCATAGGACATGTAGTCCTTCTTGTATTCACTCAGGTGTTTCACGAAACTTGACATTCTAAGACGCAAGTCGTCTGTCCAGGAAGCGCCCAGCCCTTATGTACCCTTCCATCCTCTTCTGCTTCTGAAGTCATGCACGCTCATGAGCCTCAGAGTAGTATGTTGCATGGGACCAGCACCCGATGATGAGAGTGTTCTATACTTGACAGTTGTGCCTGATTTATGTAGGATTGGTGTATTTTTATGACACGGGGTTCATTAATTTAATTTAGTGAGTTTGGTGTTGAAAAGTTCAGCACTTTAATCAGTTATCATGAAGGTGTTTGACCTGAGTCACAACAGGCAGGTGTCTTCACTATAAAGAAAACATGTACAGGGCATGAATCAGATAAAAGAAGCTAAGGTTTCGTCTACAAACTGTTTTAATGGTCACAAACCCCCAGAGTCAGTAAATCCGAGGGTTTGCGACCACTAAAACACTTTTTTGGAATGTACTGAACCTAATTAATGATTCAGAAAAGGTTTCCCTAATTGCCAAACCGGTTAACCAAGCAATAAGAAATAGGTATTAGGACATCCCTTCGAAATACTAATTCCTCAGGTATGTTTTGTGACTGAAATCCGGTGCAAAATATTAATATTTTGGGCCCGATATACAAAAAAATATTGAGTCGGTTAGATGTTGCAGACTGGTTATCGATCACTAAATAGGGTGTTTGTGATGTACAAACACTTGCTAAAGGTGTATTTTTTAAAATACCACACCACACAAAATATTTAGCGATTTCTTATTTTTGCACTAGAAAATACTGAACTGCTAGATGCGATTACTAAATAGCAAGCCACTATTTTCGTGTAGAAAGAATTGGCAAATAGTAAATTAGTTGAAACTCAGCATTTTGCATGTGCAAAATACCTTTGATTGGAAACAAGTAATAGCCAGGTGCAAAGTATAAATGGGGCCCCAAAATGCATTGCAATTTTTCACAATGGCTGGACTCTATGCTGTAGTGAGGAGGATAAGGATTCTTGTAGATCTACAGAGGAGGAGGAGGAGAGAAAGGATTTTCAGAAAAAGTGTGAATCTGTCTGGTCAAACAGGAAAGGAGGTTTATGAATCTGTCTGGCCTCTGCAGCTGCCTCCTCCCCTTTGTTTCGGTTGAAGGCGGCAAGGTGCTCAAGGTCCTTCTCTTCCCCGGCGTCTTCCGGTTTCCTCCTAGAGCCAGCGGCAGTGTTTACCGGTTGGCATTTTCCTGGTTTCTTCCCTGGTTTTGGGACGGTGTCCACTACTTCAGGTCTTCCGGTTTCACTTTCTTGCTCCACAGCGATGTCAGGTGGGTTGTCGGCTTTTTCCTGGGTGTTGCGTTACTTGTTCCTCTGTTCCTGTTCACACCACAAGAGGATTGCCATCAGCTTTTTACAGTTTCTTTTATGCTGGCTGTTTATCTGTTTGTCCCTCTCAGCTTTCCTTACTTTCCTCTTCCTCTAGTCTGCCTTCCCTTTGAAACACTATGTCCTTTCTGTTTTTTGTAGGTTGCAAGTACAAAGAGGTGTGGACTCAACACTTCAGGTATGTCTGCGCCACTGAGCACTCAAACAAATAGTAGGTAAAAGTATGCCAAACCGTAACTTGGAGCTTTATTATGATGATCACAATTCCACTTCAGAGAATGGGGAGGGAGGAGGGCAGGAATCTGTGGTTAGAAATAGCGTTACTAAAGGTGAGTAACTTTTCTGGATATTTCTAACCACATATTCCTCACCTTTAGACTAGATACCACAGCAGAACCTCCCACGTCGGAGAGTCTGAGAAGTAAACTCAAATTAAGGCATCTTGTAGGACCGAGCGGGACAAATGGCCCTTGCATCAAACCTAACTACCAAGGCAATAGTGTGTTTGGGTACATACATACCAATGCCCACGTCACAGCCTGGTAAATATCCAGACCCAGCACCCCACTTGCCAATGGCATCGTAGTGGTGGCCTTGTCCGAGTTGGAATGAGCCCGCAGTCCTTCAGGGCGTTGCATGTTGGCCAGTACATATCAGATTGTGATGCAGAAGAGTATTTTAATGCTAAATTTTATATATTTATTTAAAATGTAGAACACATTTTTAAAAATGTTACAGCAATTTTAACTTACTTTTGTAATAAATAATTAATTAATTAAAGTATATTACATTACAATTCTTTTTTAAAGATTTTTTAGAACAACACCTGAAGTAAAAAGTTTATATTTCTTTTTTATGTACTAAACGTTTATAAACGTTTTGAATAGAATTAATTAAATTTTTTTTTTTATAGAATTATGTTTGCTTTAAAAATGTTATTTCAATATTTTATAACATTTATTTATAATTTATACTTAATTGTTTAAACATTACAATAAAAGTATATATATATATATATATATATATATATATATATATATATATAAAGTTTGAATAAATTAAATTATGTTAACATTATTTCCTACGGGGTTTTATCTTAAGTCCCTATGTGAGGGTGTTGGAATACCTGTGAGTGGCCATGTGTGGCGCTGGATTTGCTCCATGCTTGGGCTGGATTTCAGTTACTACTGTCTTGGGTTATGTTTGGCTGTAGTAACTAAAGAAGTGCAGTTTTTTAATAGCAACAAGCTTAATCTTTTGTGGATGGGTGTATGTCCCTCCCCAAACCTCTCCCTAGTCCTCCCTCGACCCACTAATTAATCCTCCCTGACAAGACTTGTGATGTTCTTACCGGCTCTAGCGAGTTGGAGAGTTTCTCGACTTCGGTTCTTGAGGGTTCTGGTCTGTCCAAGGTAAGGACGACCCCTTCTGGTAGCCACGGTGCCGCTGACAATGAAATAGCCAAAGCAGACCGTGCCCTCCAAAAGGAGTCCCAAGAGGAAAAAACCCTGCAGGGAAAACCTCTGGTAGAGGTGGAAACTCCATGAATTAAGAGGAAGGAAAAAAAGAAGGCCAGGAATCTGAACCGGAATAGAAGGCCAAATCAGGAACAAGGTAGGCCACAGGAATCACAGATACATCATGCAGGAGCACAGGATACCAACAGGAGCGAGGACACACCAGCAGGAGCGAAGAGTGTTGCAACGCAAGGAAATGAAGGATCCAGCCCTTTAAATACCCATGAACAGGAAGTGACCAAACAGGAACAGGAAGTGACCAAACAGGAACTGGAAGTGACCAAACAGGAAGTAAGTGACCACCATCTTGGATAAGGAAAAGGATAGTGAACGGATTAGGAAGGTCGCCATCTTGAATTGGTAGAGCAGATACTTCCCAAGGCCTTCTGGGAAGAAGACTATGGAATCATGGGAAGGCAAGATGGCCCCAAGAAGACATGAAGAAAGAAATATATATCCAGTGAAAGGAAGGTAAGAATATAGTGCCCCAACATGTGAAAATAAGAAGCCGCAGCTCCAAAACCGGAGCTGCGCCATTCCTGTCATGCAAATTGTTAGATAACGGGCCGCCGCGTAGGTAGGCGGCGTGCCCGACACAAAAAGAGAGCAGGCGCCGCGGGACGCACCCGTGACGCCAAAACAGCAACAGCAGGCTGCTGTGCAGCAGCACGACACACCCAAAGTAAAGAGGGAGGCGCCGCGGGCGCATCGCGGCCCACGAGGAAGAAGCGGGCAGCACTGCGGGCAGAATCACGGTCCGCGGTGCAGCACTCCCATTTATTCATGAATGTTCCCCATTTTCCAACCACTCCCCGTCCCTCCCATATTTACCACTAAAACATATACCAATATGTGCAGAGATCTCCGAGGCAGCGCTGGCGATCACCATAAATGAAAGGACGGAGAGGCAGAGGTGTGGACCTCCACATGAAGGTTAGTGAACAGCATTTTGTAACACGCTAGTAGTCCTATTGTAGTACTACTAAACATATCGCAAAATGCAGTGTGTGAATAGGGCCCCAAGCAGATTGAGAATATTGAGTTTAAAGCATGAAATGAAATGAAATTTGTACTTGTAAAGCGCACCCATACCCCCAAAGGGGTGTCCAGGCGCTGTACGCATACCGCTGTGGAACCCTTCCTGGCTTTTCCCTGTGAAATGTCCACTCCTGGGCACCCCCAGGGTGAAGCCAGGCATCCCAGCGCTGTTGGGGAGATTAAGCAAGCTATTGCCCAGAGTTGCAGAGTGGGACCCATGATTAGAATAGGCACCGAGGCGAGAATTATCAGGTCCGAGGAAATTGAGCCCAAGACCCGCCGAGGCGGGAATTGAACCCTGGTCCCGGGCCAGATCTCTGCATCAGGGTCTGCCGCTCTAACCATTGAGCCACACTTCTCCAAGGGGGGATGAGGCCAATGGTATTACCGTGGTGATCTATGTCTGCATCTATAGAACTAGCTATTTGCATTCACAAGAGGAGACATGTATTTGCTAGTTAGGGCATTTTAGTTAACAAAATACATGTTAAACGATATCACCGCTCCCCACTTGAATACCCTTAGGGTGGGAGGGGAGGACATCAGGGCCGTACTGGCTACCAGGCATTTTGGTGTGCTGCAAGGCTGGGGGCTGATTCACTGCGGTGGGGGCTGATTTCGTTGATGGGGACCTGCGTGTGCTTCTAAATAACCAAAGCAAAATGAATGGTTTTAAGCACACGCATGTCCCCATCAACGAAATCAGCCCCCAGCTTGGCAGCACACCAAAACGCCCGGTAGCCAGTCCGGCCCTGGAGGACATGTAACACTATCAGTGTATCTCAAAGGGGTAAAGACATCATTCAGTTCTCAAGGAAGCACAAGGGCCGGTTCACACATTACAATTTCTTATGAAAAATGGACGGGTTGATCTTGCCATTTAGCAGCTGTTGTACGTCCTAATCAGAACAAACACTGGAGCTGCATGTCAGCTGCACTTTGTACAGTCACACCGTTTCTTCCTGTTCACCTGCCTAGACTGATAATGGCAGCAACTCACTCTCCTTCTGCCAATGGAACGTGGTGGGTGGTGCATACATTTTGACTGATAATGTTGTGGTAGATTTCACTCTGAAATGTATCCGAGTGTGCCTTCAGGAGACAAAGGACGGTTAACAAAACATTTTTGACTGGTGTTATTTCATGTCGTTGGTGGTACGTTAAGGCAGTACTCACTCCAACCACATCATTGATGACCTCATTCATGCTAAGAAAGAGCAGAGTAGCTAATCTCAATTGGTCCTTATAGCAGGAATGCTGAAGTAGGAACAAGGCGCATGGCTATTAGCACCTACATTTGTGCATTATAACAATCACAGGCTTCCTGTCAATCATATCAAATGATGGTGTGTAGCAGTCAAGCGGTTTTGGATCTATGTTACTTAAGTCATTGCCTAATGTCCATGAGACATTTGATTGGCTCAAGCTTCAAAATAGAATAGAATGTTAATTTGGGGTTCTGTCATGGAAGCGAACTGTTGAGGAGACTCTGCACTTGGCAGTTGCCAGTTGTTTTACTCCTGTATATGAATGTACCTAAAGACACTCCCGATAAGTTCTTGTTTACTCATAGTCATGCCTGTGTCATCGCGCTTTATCACTGGCAATGAATGGGTGCTGTCATAGGGGAGGAGGAACATGGCCCAGATCATCTGGGCCTCTGTTTGTGACAATCTTTAAGAAGCCATGGAGAGTGCCTGGAAAGGCCAGATGTCAGGGCTCCCTACAGTAAGAACGCTATTCAGTAGGGGTGAAATAACCAAAGTAGTGACAAGGCTATGACAGATGGTTACCGCACCATTGTCGTTTTGGAGGCACTATGGACCAAGACAAGCATCCCACTGGACATCTGAGTAAAATTGTAAAACTGCCGGATGGTCAGAGGAAGAGAAATTATTTATAAAGCACGGCCCATTTTGGATTCTGGGTGCCTTTCCCAAGTATGCCAACATAGGGATGGATCAATTTTTCAAATGGCGTGAGGTCAAATGTCTTGCAGGAGAACACAGGTGAAGTAAATACATATCTGTTGAAACTATGTTCGAGAAAAAAGTTTCCTCCAGAAATGTCTTTGAACAATCTTGTTCCATTGGCTTCTAATGAAAAGGAAGAGTTTTTGAAATATTCTGGAATTAGACATGTAAAAGGTCATTATATATTCCTCAGTGTCATTCTTGGTAGAGAGGTGTAATAGAGAGTTAAATGAGGGATTACAGCCGCCTTTGCGTGAAAGAGGAGATTGGAGAAGAAATATGGAGCAAATATTGTGGCCGTATCAAATGATCTTGTGAAAATGGGGATCGTTCACTTTTTGAATAAATGAAAAGCAGGAAGGCTGCTACTGACTTAAATCAGTTTTGGATGGAGAAAGAAAGGAAGGAAGGCTTTACAGTGGTTGATTGGGTCAGAACAAGATTAGGTAAAAAGACATGCAAAGGATTTTCTCGATTCTCTGGCATGCTAAAAGTTGTGACTGTAGAATGTAGAATATGTTGTAGAATTATGTCTGGAGCAGAAGCAAAGTGGTCATGGTTCATGATAGTGTGATTCCTGATGAAGAAAATCAGATGAGTGGTGAATCTAGAGGTTCAACAAAGGAGACTGTTTGGTTTGAGAGGAGCTGCATTCAGGTTCAAGCCTCCTGATTGGATGAAGGACTATCTGGAATGCTGAGTGAAGTCCACCACTTCACCTTGAGGTTGCTTTATGTATTTGGTTCAACTTATATGTCTCCCACCCTGAGTTTAGTTTGTGGTTCTACAAATGTTTATTTTTTGTGATATTGCATCTGTACATAGTGTGTCAAAATATATATTGTTTTTATGTTTTCGTTCTTTTTTGGGCTATGTTAAAAAGTCAGTATTGTTTAAGTTTATCCAACGTCTTGTGTGAGTAAGAGGGATTTGTTGTATTCTGGAATCGAATGTTATGTGGAGTTTTGTTGTAGAAGTAAACTACTGTGGAGATTCTGCACTTGGCAGTTGCCAGCACTTCCCCTTCTCTATCTGGAAGCACCCGAAGAGGCTCCTAATACATTCTCGTTTATACAAGAAAAAGGTTCAGCGATGCCCATCACTTTCATCCTATGAATACAAAAAAGGGTGGTGAGTGCCATGCTTTGGATCTCTATCACTTCTGTCATTGCCTAATGTCCCTGAGTCAGTTGGATTGGCGAAGGTTCAAAAGAGAATGCTGGGAAGTGGATAATCATCCTGTAGATAGGCAAGGACTTTCTTAAGCATCTTTTTGTGAATGGCCTAAAAACTGGGAGGGGGCAGTAACAGTTTTATGGGAAAGCCGCAGTTCTGTGGTGTTCACACAGAGATTTCAGCTGCTGCAAGCAGGCAAAGCCTCCAATGGTGTAAAAGAATAAAATGTAGACATTGACTCAGTAAGTCCAGTATCTGCATGTCATGGCTACAAAACTCACCAGTCCTGTTATTTGCTCACACCGGAATTACCAGACTGCAGGGTAATGATAATTCTGGGGCAAGGACTGACTGAAATCAATGAGGGCTGTCGTCGGTTCTACGTCTCCTAGGTCTGATTCAGACGACAGTTTGCCCATTACCTGAAGTACGAACACATGAGGGGCGTAATGGAGGCACCGGCAGCCTCTGCGATGCAGGGGGCCAGGCCCCCAAAGCTTCATGCGGGGGTCCATTTGGTTCAAGGCTCAAAAATATCTGTGAGATATGGGAGACTCAAGGGCCCCTCATCGCATTTTGCAGGGGGCTCCACCATTTTGGGTTATGCCACTGCAACACACTACAGCACACGATGAGCCTTAGGAATTAAAGCACCTAAGGGGGTGTGCAATATTGGTCGCCATGGGCTGCAAAGTGGACAGATTTTTAGGAAATTCAATGTGAGAAGGTAGCAGGTATTTACATACAATGATTATTAATGTGCCTGCGTTCATCTTATGAATATTTATGTTGGTTGTGATATCTTGATCCTTTTGACTCGTCTTTGCTTGAGCTGGACATCAACTATGAACCTCTTTAAATCTTTTAAGAACCAAAATGTTGTAACGAGACCGCACACCAGATAAGCTTCCAAATATTTATTGAAGTGAAGAGACAACTCTCGACGTAGTGCTCCTTCCGCCAGGCAGCAAGCAACTTCCGGCGAACGCCACACCGACAACGTCCTAAATGGAAGCAGTGCTTAATTTGTGTTGGTGGTTTCCTGTGCTCGGCACCAGTACTTATGGCAGTCTGACACATGGTGGCACTGTTTGTCTGTTTTAGAGAACAGCACAACGGAAGTTATTTATTAATTCAAAATACATTAAAAATAACTAATACCTGCTGCCCAAGCCATTCTTATAGTTTTGGGGGCAAGGAATAGTTTTAAGTGTCACACTTGTAGGAGTGTGGTGGTTAGTAGTTGTGTTGGTACTGTCATTAGCAGCACTGGCAGGGGCAATGCTTAGTGCGAATTGTGGCAGCATCTTGAGGAGGGCCCTGGCAGTTATTGTTTTACAAATTAAGCACTGATTGGAACCCTCGGGACACCCGCGAGGCCGATGTCCTTCGAGTTCAGAGTACACGTTGGAACGGAAATGTGCATATTAATAAAAGTATGAGGACAAAATATTAAAAACGCACAAACTGCAGGGAATACAAGCCTCTCACCACAGAGTTTGAAAACTGGTCAGCAAAGGATTGTATTTCATATGGTTTGCATTTGGAGCATGGCACATTTTGTTTCTAGGTCAGCAGATGAAAAACATGAAAACACTGAGCCATCTTTCAGGGGATAGGCCTAATCCTGCAGTCCTGTCTACGATGGATTTTGAGAAAGACCTGCATAGATACATCGTTTTCTTAATGCAGGTGACGTATTTTATAATTGAAAGAAGAGAAATTGAACACAGGAAGAAACAAGCATTGGAAATGTCAATATATCTGACCTTGGCAAGCCTTCAATGTTTATTTTTGCAACCATACAACATAACAGGTGTATTTGTAAAGAGTCTCTTTGCGCTGAATAACAGATGTTTATTGTTATCCAACTCAATGGTACTCATTTTATTGACCTCAGATGGATGAAAGGCTGAGTGGACCCGCCAGGGTTTGAACCTGTGACCATGAGGTCGAAAATAGGCCCCTGAAATAGATGCATTAGTCCACTGAGCCAACAGACCCGGCCGTACAAAGGGTGTTACAAGTATAATAGTATTAAACAGTTTGTTTTCATATTTTTGCTAGAAAAATAGGTAAAAGAGAACAGTTGCTAAAATAAATATGCAAAAATATGAAATGGACTAACATTAAGGCAGATGTGCACATCTGCAGCAAAGCAAAATGCGTCGCTCACAGTGAAAGAACAGTGCCTTAACCGGGTTCATCTATTGTCCCATGCAAATGTAAATGGCACGTGAAGAGACCAATAGATAAGAGAGCTGCCTCACAGGCCTAATGCAACATGATTCAATACAAATCTTGGGACATTGATGGAAAAGGGTAACTTGAAATTACAAAATCGATGCTTACGGACAAGGGCTCGTTCTGGAGTCGCACATGTGATCCATGTGTTTCACATTGGAAAACCAGCAGAAGCTTGAAAATTGATTTCATTTTGTTCAATGAAGTCAAGTGTCCCGGTAAGATGTTTTAGAAACTTCCCAAATCAAGGCAGATCAGAGTATATATTGGAATTTGGCTCTCAATTAACCATGTGATATGATAATAACACAAAATAATAACAGTAATATTAATTCCAGTTTTGACAATGATACCAGTAAGAGAATCAGGTGACTGTCAAAGACTGAATGCTTCGAGGACCAGCTCAATTCCCATGTCACGCTCAAATAACTCCCCCCCCCACTATGTCCCCCACGCTGCCCCCCATTCCAATCTCCAGATGCTGTACATCTTACTTCTAAAGGTGGACACCTGCGGTGGGCCATGAGGAAAGGCTACTCAGAGAGTCACTGGGGAGGTTTGGGCTGGTAGCCTCTTTCACCTGCTAGATTTCAATGACTGAATATGGAATCAGCCAGTGATGTTGGGTAGAAAGGTGAATACAAACTTTTTGGCAATTGCTTTGCAGAGGGCATCGGGATGGACGTGATAACCTTCACCAACTGAAAAGTCAGAGATAGGTCGCGTGATATGTGGAAATTCAAGACCTTAATCCAAAAACTCACCCACTCCCCCTTCAGTTCATTTCAGTAGTCATTGAACGAGGTGCCTGGAAGCACTAATATTTCCTGAGCTTTCGATCGCGGCACCATCCTCTCTCCCGTGGATGCCCAGTTGCCCATCTGTGAGCCATGTCAGCTGTTGCTTGAGAGACCAAAATACTTTGGGCTTGATTTAGAGTTTGGTAGACTCCACCACCAATGTGAAGGATATCCTGTCAATCCTATTAAAAGTGCCAGAGGATATACTGCCTTGTAATAAGCGGGCTGGATACCCGTCGTGTTTGTGAAGGGTAGCCTGTCTGCCAAACCCTAATTAGGCCCTTTGAGGTGATTTGAGTAGTCTTTATTTGCAGCACGCTGACACTATCATGGGATCAGTTGCCCTTAACGCATTAGCCCAGCTTCTCTGTAAAGTTAGCCCAGAGCAGAAGCCAGAGTGCAGCAGGATGGAATAGTATGAGCAATATACATTGCCTTATATGCCCACTTCTATCCGAAGTCTTCATGCAATGCGCCCGCTCACTCACAAACCCCCACTGATACAAAGGGGGAAGGATATCTATGTTCAGATGAGGATGTCACACACTCACTCATCCAATGACCACACAGTCACTTCTTCAGACAATTCTCAACCGGTGATACTGTTGACTTGAGAATCTATAATGCCACAGTCCTGAAGGACCATGGACTTGTCTTTCTACACTGCTGGATTCCCGTGGGAAAGCTGTGGATTACTGCACTATTATGCAGTATGCTTGTAGGAAAGATGCAGGTTTGCCTATAGAAAGTAGTGGATAGTGGTCTCTAGACTGCAGCATTGATAGAGCAAGAGGGCTTCATTCGTGCTGTGGTGTAGTGTCTGTGTGATAGCGCTGTAATGGTGGCAGTCTAGTACAGTATCAACAGCATAATTCCAGTGACTTTACACATTCTGGGCCTCATTTATGAAAAGTGTTGCATTGCTGTGTGAAAGCAGCGATGCAACACTGTTCAGTGCGCCCACCTTGCGACGCAATGGATGCGCTGTATTTATTGTACCGCGCACCATGTCATAAGACATGACAGATACGTCAGGAATTCTGACGTTTCTGTCGGCGCAAAACCCACGCATTGCTGGAGTTGTGTCATAAGCATAACACAACTCCAGCAATGCATGGGGGAGGCCTGTTCCCATTGCACTGTGTCACCCTTACGTCTGCTATGAGGCAGGCGTAAGGTTGTGACGCAGTAGAGTCTTAGAAGTGGCTCAGTGAAATCTGATAGATTTCACTATGCCACTTCTACGAGGCTTTTTCACTTGGGAATGCCCACCCTGCATACATTATACCTGACATATGTATAATGTAGCGCAGGCATTTACAAAGTGACGCATCTGCTTAGATACGTCCCTTTGTAAATATGGCGCAACGTGGCGCATTATTTACGCCGCCGCTGTGTCACAAAAAGTGATGCAACGGCAGCGTAAAAGTGTCTCAAGCCTTCATAAATAAGGCCCTCTAATGCAACAATGCTATGACAATGCAATCTACCTGCAAACAGCGGTGTTCCCATGGCGGTGCAGTGCTTTTGACCACCAACAAGTGCAGCATTACTATAGTAATACAAGGATCTTGACACTTGTGATCTCATTCATTCATGTGAGAATGAACTCACAATATAGCGCAGCGCTCCCAGGTAACGGAGCACACTTGACACACTTGAACATGGCTGTTGATTTGATATAATGAAGTATTATCTTTTTTTCCTAGAATTATGAATTTGGCGCTCATTGATGATAAGTGCACAATACAAATGGCAATGTGTGAAGCTGCCATTTTAAGTATTTTGTAGTCAATAGTTATTTTGTGTGTTTCTCTCAGTCGGCCTGTTCTGCAGTGTAAGTCTACTGGCTCGCGCTCGTACAACAGTACCCTGGGCGGGAGTAGGGATCTTTTGTGCCGAGCTGAAGTATCTCTGTGAATGGAGTGGGTTTTACACCGTACAGCATATTTCATATACGTGGGCAGTTTGTAAGATACACAGATGTCTCGATGCTAATTGTGTGTGCATGTTGGTCAGATCTCTTAGATGTGGTCACAGCAGCTTTTCAGCTGCACGCTCCCTCACTTGACTGCTTTTCTTTGTGGTCACTGCTTATAATTATTGTGTTAAATTATTTGTTGTCTGTTGCCTTTGAACTGTCAGCACGGTCGTAGAACACTATTTTAAACCTTAAAGCTGAAGAACTAACTTTCACAAAACATGTTTACGACCATAAATCAATGCACTGATCCAGTGTATATAATACATTGATTATTGATAACAAGATGGGTCCCTAACGTAGGTTTCTGACTTTGCTTTTATTTTTGTACCACAGGGCTGAAGAAACCTTCACGGTTTAGTCATGTGGAACTCATTACTATTTAAAATATTCCTGGAATAATCTTTCCTAGGCCAGAAAAAAAGTTGAAAAAATGGCTGTTTCATTAGATATGTGATTAAAGGAGCAACCAGCGCCTAGAGGCTTCTGTTTAGTGACGAAGTACATACTTACTTCCCCATGGACTAATACTGTCCCAAAACATACATTTGCCATTTTCTGAAAGTACACCCAATTGGTCCTTGTCGTATTTACTAAGTACAAAAATGCCACCAAAACAAAGTTTACTGAAAATGCACCAGTTTTCCCGCAAACCCAAGCCTTTATTTTACGAAGGCGCAAACCGGTAACTCGGTCACGCCGCCAATATGGCGGTTGTGCCGGTCCCCGGCGCACTTTCACAGCGGGGAGGGGCGGGGCCAGCGCTGGTGACTCGCTGAGAGCCCAGCCTCCTCCCCGCTCTCACCACTCATTGGCTAATGAAGGCGTGCCCCGGAAGCAGTTACAAGCGCTTCCGGGGCAACGCAATTGAAACGGGTCCCGGATCTCGCCGGGATCTGTTTAAACCTGTTTACCCGGGAAAAGGCTCTTTAAAAAGAGCAGCAGAGCGGCGGGAGAGTCTCTTCTTCGCCGCTCTGCCCCCGGATAGCAGCACCTCGCCTGACGAACGCGGAGGGCTTCTGGAAGCCTCCGTTTTGATTTCTCTTCTCTCTTTCACCTGCTTGCTTTGCAGGTCTCGGCGGGACAAGAGGAGGAACTCGGCATGGAGCCATTCTGTGATTTGAGGCAGAGGCTGTGGCGACGCCGGAGGAAGCGTGTCGACTCGACGGGAACAGCTGGTGCCCAGTTGGGAAAAGCGGAGCAAGCAGGCGATCAGCGTGAGGAGGCGGGAACGTCTTTCTTGGCTCGGGGGCTGCACTGTTCTAAGGTACTGGGGTGTAGTGAGCATGCGTCGTATTAAAAGTGGCACGGAGTGCGGATCACCCGGGGAAGTTTTTTATGAAGGGTAGTGCGCAGTAGTTGGTGCCACCTCATGTGGGCTTCCGCATGGCCTCGGGTGGGGCGGCCACGGGTGGGGCACCCATCGCTATTGGTAAAATGCTAGAAAGAGAGGAGACTTCACCACCCTACTGTGGGTGCCTCAGAGGGTGCGCAGCGGCCCCCTGCTGTTTTTTCCAGGGTTTGCAGAGGGATAATTTACTGCATATTCCCCCAGAAAAATCGCAGCAGGATTGGCATATTGTAACCATCGCTTTGAGTTAGGAAGCGGGGGAAGTGTTCTATGGCAGATTGGGCACTACAGGCGACCGATAGCTGCAAATCGCCAGGTCTGCACGAACTCTCATCGTGTTTGCAATTTTGCAAAAGGGCTGCTCGAGACACCTGCGAACCAGGACTGCAAACAAGCAGAGGGGTAGCAGGGTGTATTGCTGGGGGCGGGCGTGCCGATAACTTTAGTGGGACAGCCTAGAGCAATGGGCTCACCCACAGCTGCTTGGATTTAGGCTTACTACGTAGATTGCTCCAGCAGTCGGATAGGAGTTAAGGGAGTGTCGTCAAAGGACTCCTAGTGTACAGCTTAATGGGTATGTTAGGGCACCGTGAGGTTGGCGATATACCAGCTGTGTTCGGGTTGCCCTGCTGAAAGGAAGTCGTCAACACCTCCCCATTGGCGTTGCAGGTTTTTGCCTTAAACCGTGTGAACTCAGCGAGATGAACGCTCTTTTCTAGAACGTGAGGTGTTTGGTGCTGGGCGGGGGTTTCGAATCCTGACAGGTACAAGATTATCGCATTCCCACGCAAATAACGCCAGTATCTTGGGAATTTGTTTAGGTGAGCATTGGTTAAGAAAAACGTAATGGTCCTCGCGGGGACTCAGTGTCGTGCCCTGGAAGGGAGGGCTGTCCTCCTCATCCGACATAATGAATCCATTTAATTTGATCGTGTAGCCATTGAGAGGTGACACAAAACAAGCTAAGGGGTCAAAAATGTTATGTAATTAAGTAAATTAAACATCTTTCTGCATGTCTAGGGGTGAGTACGCTTGTAACTCT
This sequence comes from Calotriton arnoldi, assembly GCA_963921515.1. NCBI lineage: Eukaryota > Metazoa > Chordata > Amphibia > Caudata > Salamandridae > Calotriton > Calotriton arnoldi. The sequence goes on from CAWUFW010008673.1 coordinate 627,249, forward strand.
TTTGGCTGTGGCAACCATGTCTGTGTTCCTCGTTTGGGCATGTTGATGTTGTTGCTCTGGGAAGTCCTATGTTGCAGTGTCTTGCCCAAGGTGCAAGTACACTATCTTCAGTGTGCTTTTGCACTCTTTTTCTTGAGTTGGTGTGCTTGCATGCCTGACTTCAATTTTGTTGTTATTGGTTATTAAGGGGTGGGTATCCTCACTTTTGATGCTTCCTGGGGGGCTGCGTGTTTCTGCGCCATATGAAATCTGGCATTGCGAAAAGGGGGTTTTGTGGTATTGTTAGACTTGGCATCTTTTGGCGTGTTTCCCCTGACTTTTTGCTTTCTGACCTCCCGTTTTTGACTCTGTTTTTGATGGTGTAATGATTCTGCGCACTTTCCTCACTGCTGTCCAGTGGGAAAGTGCAAGTGCTCCTGTATAAAATGTGTTATGTATTGGTGTTTCCATGATTGGCCTATTTGGTTTATGTGTCAGTCCCTTGTAAAGTGCACTGCGCGTGCCAGGGCCTATAGATCAAATGCTGTTGGTGGGCTGCAGCACTGGATTGTGCCACCCACGCAAACAGCCCGTAAAGTGTAACTCTGGCCTGCCATTGCAGAGCCTGTGCGCAGCCTGGGGCTGCCATGTCGACTTGGCAAGTGCACACACTTGCAAGTCCCTAAACCTTCCCTTTTCTACATATTAGTCACCCCTAAGGTAGGCCCATGGTACCCCTGTGGGCAGGGTGCATTGTATGCGAAAGGTAGGACATGCCCTGGTGTGTGTGGCATGTCCTGATAGTGAATTACAGCCTATTTCGTTTTCACTATTGCAAGGCTACCTGTTCCCCATAGGCCAGAATGGGCAGTTTTGATTATTACAGCTTATAATCCTAACTGACCCAGGGAACATGGTAGAAATTCGAGTTTAGTATGCCTGGACTCAGAATGATAAAATGCATCTTTTAGTGAAGTTGGTTTTAACATTCTGTGTTTGAAAATACCACTTTTAGAAAGTGGGTATTTTCTTGTCTAACCATCCAAGCCTGCCTCTGCTAGGTTGTGTATTCCTTGTCTGGAGTGTGAGTTACAGGGGCTGGGGGATGCCAGGAGACAGGGTGAGTCAGCACAGGGCTGAATAGCAAGATCTACATGTAGATGGGTGGGAGGAGTTGCACCTGGGCCCTGAATAGGACAGTGCCTTCCCTCCACAATGCTGGCTCCACCTCCTGTGGTGCGTCTGATGTCCCTGGCCTACACTCTGAAAGAAAGGACGGAGACTTGTCAACAAAGTGCTCCAGAACTGGTTTGGACTAGGCAAAGGCCTCTCTGCCTTCAGAGAACAAAGGAATTTGGGATATAAATATTGGGGCCCTGACCCCATGAATTTAGATCTCGCTGGAATCAAGGAACCTGTCAAGAAGAAGAGCTGGAGAGCTGCTAGGAGGAGTACTGCCCCTTTGCTGAGTGTCTGCTTTGTTGGGTTGGCCTGCAGTTGCTGCTTCTGTCTTGGGCAGTGAAAGGACTGGACTGAACTTTCTACAAACTTGTGCTGAGTATCTCCAAGGGCCTGAAACCGAGCTGGCCTCCTGTTAAGAAGTCTCAGGGACTGCAAAGACTTCACAAGCCTCTGGGTACCGCTTCTGGAATGCTGTTTCAGTTGCCACAGAGGAAGGGAACTGCAACCGACTCCGTCAACCGAATCCATCCCTGACCGGTGACCTGTTTGCACCGCAGACCGCATCGCCCCGCTTCGCATCGCAACCCTGGTCTCACCGTAGGCGACGTCCGACACCGTCAACACCGAGCCGCTGCTTGCACCGTGACCTGTGGGCACCGCAGTTCGCATCGCATCGCATCGCTTCACTGAACCAGCCGGACCCGACCGACGCGGTCGCTGCAACTGGCTCAACAGTCGTGACCGCATCGCATTTGGGGCACCGCTCGCACATTTGCGACGCACCGCTCCGACTCGCACCGCTGTCCGACGCCAGCTCCCGCACTCCGGCTTGGTCGCCTGCATCGCAACCTGTCAGCACCGCATCGTACACCGTCTCGCCCTGCACCGCACGCCTTGGACTCACCGACTCCGTCTGCACGACGCTCATCGAGCCGCTGCCTGCACCGCATCGAGGGACACCGCACCTTGCATCGCTCCTTCTTGCACCGCAACCGCGACGAACGCCGACCGGCTCGTACACTCCGTACCAGCCACAACAAGAAAGGTACTGTGACCGAGTCTGTTCACGACTCTGCTGGCCCGTAGCGACGCGGTCGGCTGGAACTGTTAGACTCTGTGTATTTCAGCATCGCGGTAGACCCGGACGGGGCTACCGACTCGCACGAACTTTGCTTTTGTGTTATTCCTGCAAAGAAGAAGTTACCTTATCAAACATTCATTTTTAAAGTATAGTATTGTGGATTTTTGTCGTAATTGGTCTTGTCTTGAGTATATAAAAATATTGGTTATTTTTCTAAACTGGTGTGGTGTCCTTTTGTAGTGCTTACACTGTATTACTGTTGGTTATGTGCAAATGCTTTACACACTGCCTCTGAATTAAGCCTGACTGCTGCGTGCCAAGCTACCACGAGGGTGAGCAGGGGTTACTTCACGAGTGCAACACCCTTACCCTGACTAGGAAGAAGGGTCCCTACTTGGACAGAGGTGCAAGCCCTTGCCAACTAGAGACCCCCATTTCTAACATTGGTTGTCAGCGGTGAGGATAGGACTTGTGTTCGCACTTGACTTTCAGTGATTGGTGTGCACTACAACCATATCGCAGAGCATTACGTACCACATACTGTCTCTTCTACTTTTGGCCTATTTTTGATCTTGCCAGTTTGCAACTCACTACTTTCATCATGCCTGAATCAACTGCATCATCCGTTGCATCTCTGGAAGTTATCTTTGAGGAGGATAGGTTGGAATCCTACGCCGTAAAGGAGCTACGAGCGATTTGTAAAAACCTGAAAGTCCAAATTAAAGGCCTCACAAGGAAGGAGGAGCTACAGAAGGCGCTGAGGGCCTGGGTAGCAGCCAGACATGCCAGTGGGCAGCCTGGTAATCTCAGTGAGGAGGTGGAGGAGCCTATTTCCAGGGTGGATGTGCTTTTGGGTGGGGGGGAACCCGCCAGGTCAGGCAGCAGCAGTCTGTCCCCAGAGGAGCTGGAGGACAGGCGGGAGGCAAGGCAGTTTGAGCTGCAGAAGCTCAGGCTGGAGAGTGAGCGGGAGGAGAAGAGGGAGGAGAGGAGATTGGCCATGGAAGAGAAGAAGATGCTCTTAGAGCATGAGAGAGAACTGAAGGAGCTAGAACTTAGGAGTAAGTCAGGCTCAGATGGTGGCAGCAATTCGTCCAGAAAGGCAGACAGGATTGTGCACATTCCCAAGAATGTAGGCAAGGAGTTCAAGAAGGGGGAAGACATACAAAGGTGGTTTCAGGGTTATGAGGCAGCCATACACATGAATGGGGTCCCTGAGGAAAATTGGGGAGCAGGATTGTGGCCACTTTTCCCTGAAGAAGCAAGGGATGCTCTGATAGCTTTGGGTAAGGGGTATCACCTCACCTATGCTGACATGAAGGATGCCCTTCTCACTAAGTATGGTCTTACTCCTGAAAAGTACAGGGATCAGTTCAGGTCAAGTAAGAAGTCTGATGCCAACACTTGGTTGGAATGTGTGGATGTGTTCTGCAGGTCTCTGGATGGCTGGGTAAAGGGCAGTAATGTGACAGATTTTCAGGGGCTCTACAACTTGATTGCATGGGAGCACTTGTCTAGTCTATGTTTTGCAGATCTGTGCCAGCACCTAGTGGATAGTAAGCTAACTGACCCCAGGAAGCTTGCTATGGAGGCGGACCGCTGGGTGAGTACCAGGGTCCACAAGGAAACGTTTGGGGGAGACTCAGCCAAAGGTGGGCAGGGTCCCCAGCAGAAAAGTGGGGGGGACAAGGGTAAAGCACAGGAGTTCTCTAAAGGGCCCCAAACTAGTACCCAGGGTAAAGGTTCCCAGCCCCCAGGTAAGAAAGCAGTGGTCTCTTCAGGGAAGCCTGCTGAGACCGGCCCCCGCAAGTGTTATGCATGTGACCAGGTAGGCCACATGAGGGGGGACCCCAAGTGCCCGAAGGGGCCACAGCCACCCACCGGTGGACAGTCCAAGGTGTTGGCTAGTGTAGCGCTTGCGGAGGAGGGGTGCCCACTGGAGGGTGGGGATCCCGCAGAAATGACCCTTGTCTCACTAGGGGACAGTGAGATGGTCCCAGGAAACCAGGTGCCCCCTAACACAAAGAAATACAGCACCTGGGTGACCATTAATGGGAATAGGGTAGAGGCTCTCAGAGACACTGGAGCCAGTGTGACCTCAGTCCGGTGTCACCTGGTGTCTGAGAAGCAAGTAGTCCCAGGAGCGTTCCACCAAGTAGTTGCTGTAGACAACTCAGAGCGCCAATGTATGGTGGCGCAGGTTCCCTTTGAATGGGGGGGGCCTCAGGTCCCTTGAGGGTGGTTGTGAGCCCTACCATGCCTGTAGATTGTCTGCTAGGTAACGACCTGGAGCAGTCCTTATGGAAGGATGTTGAGCTCAGGTCTCACTTGGAGATGCTTGGGTTGCCAGAGTGGGCATGCGTGTCTACTCGGTCAATGGCAGCCAGCAAGGGTGATCAAGAGGACTTGGAGCCTGGAACAGTGGCCCAAGTCCCTGCCAAGAGGAAGGGCAGGGGGTGCGGGAAACCGGCCCCCGAAGTTCCCACGGACCGGGAGGAGGCGGACCTCGAGGGGGACGCCCCGGTGCCTACAGGGGAGCAGGTAGCCGAACTGGGAGACATCTCTGAGCTGACCCATTGGCAGCAAGAAGGGGGTCCCACCAGGGAGGAGTTCTGCAGGGAGCAGAACGAGTGCCCTACTCTGGAGGGTCTGCGGCGGCAGGCTGCAGACCAGGCAGCTGGTAATCAGTCCGGGTCACATCTGATCTACTGGGAGAATGGTCTCCTATACAGTGAGCCTAAGGTTGCTGAGCCTGGGTCAGCCCGTGTGCTGGTGGTACCCCAGCGCTTCAGGACCTTCCTACTGGGTCTGGCTCATGACGTGCCTTTGGCAGGACATTTGGGGCAGGACAAGACCTTTGACAGGCTTGTCACCCACTTCTTTTGGCCCCAAATGCGAAGGCAGTCAGATGCACACTGTAGGTCTTGCCAAACTTGCCAGGCAAGTGGTAAGAGTGGGAGGAAGGTCAAAGCTCCTCTCTAACCTTTTCCTGTTGTTGGAACACCCTTTGAAAGGGTAGGGATGGATATTGTGGGGCCACTGGATCCCAAGACAGCAATGGGCAACAGGTACATCCTGGTCTTGGTGGACCGTGCCACCCGGTACCCGGAGGCAATCCCTCTCAGGAGAACGACGGCGCCAGTGGTGGGCCGGGCGTTAATGGGGATCTTTTCCCGTGTGGGATTCCCCAGAGAGGTGGTTTCTGATAGGGGGACCAATTTCATATCCAAGTATATGACATCCCTGTGGAAGGAGTGTGGTGTAACCTACAAGTTCACCACTCCTTACCACCCACAAGGAAACGGTCTGGTGGAGAGATTCAACCAGACCTTGAAAGGCATGATCAAGGGTCTAACAGAACCCATGAGGCGTAAGTGGGACGTCCTCTTGCCATGCCTACTCTTTGCATACAGGGAGGTGCCTCAGAAGTCTCTTGGGTACAGCCCCTTTGAGCTCCTGTATGGCCACCCTGTCAGAGGACCTCTGAGTTTGGTAAAGGAAGGCTGGGAGGCGGCTCCCAGGAAAACTCCCCAGGATGTATTTAGCTACATGCTGGCCTTTAGAAACCAAACTGCCCGCTTCAGGAAACTCGCTCAGGCGAACCTAGAAGCAAGCCAGGAAGAAATGAAGAGATGGTATGACCAGAATGCCACTCTGGTCGAATTTCAACCTGGGCAAAAAGTGTGGGTCATGGCCCCAGTGGCACCTTGTGCCTTGCAGGACAAGTGGACTGGGCCATATGAGGTGGTGGAGCGCAAAGTGACGTCACCTACCTGGTGGATTTGCAGGCTCCAAGGAACCCTTTGAGGGTCCTTCACGTGAACCGCCTCAAGCCCCACTTCGAGAGGTCCGAAGTGAGTATGCTCTTGGCAACAGATGATGGGGTGGAAGAGGAGAGTGAGCCTCTCCCTGACCTCCTGTCTACCAAGGAGCATGATGGGTCAGTAGAAGGTGTGATCCTCTCCCCTACTCTGACTCAGGAGCAGCAGGGGACTGTCACCAGTTATTGGGACAGTTCGCCCCACTGTTCTCTCTGACCCCCGGTGTTACTCACTGGTGTACCCATGACGTGGACACTGGTGACAGCCCTCCTGTGAAGCACAAGATTTACAGGTTGACTGACCGGGTCAGAGCCAGCATCAAAGAGGAGGTCTCTAAGATGTTGGCGTTAGGGGTGATTGAGCCCTCCAACAGTCCTTGGGCCAGCCCAGTGGTCTTGGTCCCAAAGGCTGCTGCGTCCGGTGCCACTCCAGAACTCCGGTTTTGTGTGGACTACCGTGGGCTCAATGCCATCACCAGGACTGACGCGCACCCCATCCCCAGAGCTGATGAGCTCATTGATCGGTTGGGAGCTGCCCGGTTCCTCAGCACGTTTGATTTGACGTCTGGGTACTGGCAGATTGCCTTAACCGATGGGGCCAAGGAGAGATCAGCAATCTCAACCCCAGAAGGTCATTACCAATTCCGGGTGATGCCCTTTGGGTTGAAGAATGCCCCTGCCACCTTTCAGAGGTTGGTCAATCAGGTGTTGGCTGGGCTGGAGGATTTCAGTGCCGCCTACCTGGATGACATTGCTGTGTTCAGTTCCAGCTGGGAAGAACATTTACAGCACCTTGAGAAAGTGTTGAGGGCTCTGCAAGGTGCAGGCCTCACGATCAGGGCCAGTAAGTGCCAGATCGGGCAGGGTTCTGTGGTGTACTTGGGACACCAGGTAGGAAGCGGCCAGGTGGCGCCCCTACAACCCAAGATTGACACCATTCTGGCTTGGGAGCCCCCAAGACCCAGACAGAGGTGAGAGCCTTCTTAGGTCTCACCGGCTACTATAGGAGATTTGTTAAGGGCTATGGCACCATCGTTGCCCCTTAACAGAGCTGACTTCTAAGAAGCAGCCCAGAAAAGTGATCTGGACTGAGTCCTGCCAGAAAGCTTTTGATGCCCTGAAGGCAGCCATGTGCACGGCCCCCGTGCTCAAGGCACCTGACTTCTCCAAGGAATTCGTCGTGCAGACTGACGCTTCAGAGCATGGTGTGGGAGCGGTGCTCTCACAACTGAACGAAGAGGGCCTGGATCAGCCTGTAGTCTTCCTTAGCAGGAGACTACTCCCCAGGGAACAGAGGTGGAGTGCCATAGAAAGGGAAGCTTTTGCTGTGGTCTGGGCACTGAAGAAGCTGAGACCATGCCTGTTTGGGACTCACTTCCGGGTTCAGACAGACCACAGGCCCCTCAGATGGTTGATGCAAATGAGGGGTGAGAATCCAAAACTGCTGAGGTGGTCCATCCCCCTACAGGGAATGGACTTTACGGTGGAACACCGTCCTGGTACAGAACACGCCAACGCAGATGGTCTGTCCAGGTTCTTCCGCCTTAGTGAAGAGAACTCCAATGGGGTTGGGTAGTTCTCCCTACTTTCAGCTGGAGGGGACATGTGTTAGACTTGGCATCTTTTGGCGTGTTTCCCCTGACTTTTTGCTTTCTGACCTCCCGTTTTTGACTCTGTTTTTGATGGTGTAATGATTCTGCGCACTTTCCTCACTGCTGTCCAGTGGGAAAGTGCAAGTGCTCCTGTATAAAATGTGTTATGTATTGGTGTTTCCATGATTGGCCTATTTGGTTTATGTGTCAGTCCCTTGTAAAGTGCACTGCGCGTGCCAGGGCCTATAGATCAAATGCTGTTGGTGGGCTGCAGCACTGGATTGTGCCACCCACGCAAACAGCCCGTAAAGTGTAACTCTGGCCTGCCATTGCAGAGCCTGTGCGAAGCCTGGGGCTGCCATGTCGACTTGGCAAGTGCACACACTTGCAAATCCCTAAACCTTCCCTTTTCTACATATTAGTCACCCCTAAGGTAGGCCCAAGGTACCCCTGTGGGCAGGGTGCATTGTATGCGAAAGGTAGGACATGCCCTGGTGTGTGTGGCATGTCCTGATAGTGAATTACAGCCTATTTCGTTTTTCACTATTGCAAGGCTCCCTGTTCCCCATAGGCCAGAATGGGCAGTTTTGATTATTACAGCTTATAATCCTAACTGACCCAGGGAACATGGTAGAAATTCGAGTTTAGTATGCCTGGACTCAGAATGATAAAATGCATCTTTTAGTGAAGTTGGTTTTAACATTCTGTGTTTGAAAATACCACTTTTAGAAAGTGGGTATTTTCTTGTCTAACCATCCAAGCCTGCCTCTGCTAGGTTGTGTATTCTTTGTCTGGAGTGTGAGTGACAGGGGCTGGGGGATGCCAGGAGACAGGGTGAGTCAGCACAGGGCTGAATAGCAAGATCTACATGTAGATGGGTGGGAGGAGTTGCACCTGGGCCCTGAATAGGACAGTGCCTTCCCTCCACAATGCTGGCTCCACCTCCTGTGGTGCGTCTGATGTCCCTGGCCTACTCTCTGAAAGAAAGGACGGAGACTTGTCAACAAAGTGCTCCAGAACTGGTTTGGACTAGGCAAAGGCCTCTCTGCCTTCAGAGAACAAAGGAATTTGGGATATAAATATTGGGGCCCTGACCCCATGAATTTAGATCTCGCTGGAATCAAGGAACCTGTCAAGAAGAAGAGCTGGAGAGCTGCTAGGAGGAGTACTGCCCCTTTGCTGAGTGACTGCTTTGTTGGGTTGGCCTGCAGTTGCTGCTTCTGTCTTGGGCAGTGAAAGGACTGGACTGAACTTTCTACAAACTTGTGCTGAGTATCTCCAAGGGCCTGAAACCGAGCTGGCCTCCTGTTAAGAAGTCTCAGGGACTGCAAAGACTTCACAAGCCTCTGGGTACCGCTTCTGGAACGCTGTTTCAGTTGCCACAGAGGAAGGGAACTGCAACCGACTCTGTCAACCAAATCCATCCCTGACCGGTGACCTGTTTGCACCGCAGACCGCATCGCCCCGCTTCGCATCGTAACCCTGGTCTCACCGTAGGCGACGTCCGACACCGTCAACACCGAGCCGCTGCTTGCACCGTGACCTGTGGGCACCGCAGTTCGCATCGCATCGCTTCACTGAACCAGCCGGACCCGACCGACGCGGTCGCTGCAACTGGCTCAACAGTCGTGACCGCATCGCATTTGGGGCACCGCTCGCACGTTTGCGACGCACCGCTCCGACTCGCACCGCTGTCCGACGCCAGCTCCCGCACTCCGGCTTGGTCGCCTGCATCGCAACCTGTCAGCACCGCATCGTACACCGTCTCGCCCTTCACCGCACGCCTTGGACTCACTGACTCCGTCTGCACGATGCTCATCGAGCCGCTGCCTGCACCGCATCGAGGGACACCGCACCTTGCATCGCTCCGTCTTGCACCGCAACCGCGACGAACGCCGATCGGCTCGTACACTCCGTACCAGCCACAACGAGATAGGTACTGTGACCGAGTCTGTTCACGACTCTGCTGGCCCGTAGCGACGCGGTCGGCTGGAACTGTTAGACTCTGTGTATTTCAGCATCGCGGTAGACCCGGACGGGGCTACCGACACGCACGAACTTTGCTTTTGTGTTATTCCTGCAAAGAAGAAGTTACCTTATCAAGCATTCATTTTTAAAGTATAGTATTGTGGATTTTTGTCGTAATTGGTCTTGTCTTGAGTATATAAAAATATTGGTTATTTTTCTAAACTGGTGTGGTGTCCTTTTGTAGTGCTTACACTGTATTACTGTTGGTTATGTGCAAATGCTTTACACACTGCCTCTGAATTAAGCCTGACTGCTCGTGCCAAGCTACCACGAGGGTGAGCAGGGGTTACTTCACGAGTGCAACACCCTTACCCTGACTAGGAAGAAGGGTCCCTACTTGGACAGAGGTGCAAGCTCTTGCCAACTAGAGACCCCCATTTCTAACAGGTATCATTTCCCACTGCGTGCATTCTTGTGTTCTGGCGTCTGATAGGGCGGATACGACGTTAGTAGCGGGTGATGTGTTTTGTGGTTACGCTGCCCAACAAACCAGGATTTGTCAGGGCAGTCATCGGCGCCATACTGGCGGGGTGGATTGTCATCGGCTCATGCCTAGCTTTAAGATGTCTTACAAAAGCTTGTTTGATGATTTGTTTGGACCATCATTGGCACCATATTGGCGAATGGATGGTTGTCTGCACTTGCCGAGTTTTTAAGGGGTCTTACAAATGCTTGTTTTGGTACATGCGTTAGTGGTATGTGCCCTCATCATGCCACCGAACCGGGGGGCTCCATCTCGGAGTCTTGGGCCCCTTGAAGGCGAGGTTTCATGCACTTGCCGAGGGATTGCGTGTTGAGGGGAGGGAGGCCAAGAGGATCTGCTTGGCTGGATGGGAACTGTTCGGATTGGGCAGTGTACTGTGGGACATTTGCCTCTCAGACCGCATCTGCTGTGATATCATATTTAGCTATGCCATATGTCTGCTTCTTCAGTGGGGCCCGCTAGCATCTCAGATCTAGAGGCACAGTAGAATGTGCGTGTTAGGGTGAGGTGGGAATCGAGTGGGTTTTGCTTCAAGGCAATAAATTCCACTGCTTTTCTGAAGGAGTTGGGGGATTGGTACGGAAGCTCTTCAAGGTCACCTGTGCGCGCTGTGAAGCCCTGGTGTGACCCAGGCATGTTCCAAGAACAGATCTTTCCTTTAACAGGAAATGAGAATATTTTATGGAATCATCAGACTCTTGTATGCTCCTAGTAAAACTGCTGTGTGCACGCACTATTGGTAGGGGAAATTAGGCCCGCTCCTCGTGCGAACAGCACACAACTCCTATCGGAATTGGGGACATATCCACTGGGTGCAGAGTGTGTACACACTAATCCTTGGGGATGGGGGCATGTCTTTCTATTTAGAAGCAGGGTGCACACACTTCTCCCAAGGGAGCTGAGGCTAGCTCTTTTTTCAAATATGCGGTGTATAAGTCTTGCACATGGGGAGTTGAGGCCTATCTGTTTATACCTATGGGGTGCACACACTGCTCCTGTGGGGGCCTTTTTAAGGCTCGGGTATATGGTGTGCATGCACCACTCGCATAAGCAGTTGTTTTTATTCTTGTCCTCTCATAGGTATACAGGCCACACACCACTCGGTTGGGGAAGTGCCCTCACTGCTTCGGCCTGGGGGCCTGCAATCATGTGGGCCTGGTCCATTGAACGCACGCCACAAGAGTGGGGTGCTCTGTATGCTAAGCGCTTCCGCAACATAGGCCCAGTGTTTCTCGAAATCTATGCCTGTCGGTTCGGCTCCGCTTCATTGAGGGCCAGTGGTATAACCCGTCCAATCCAGGTGGCCAGTTATTTAGAAAGGGCTCCTCGCAGTTGCAAATGGTTTAACATTAGGCATGGCATTTTGCATTGGTTGGATACTTAAGAGTGACATACGGCACCGAAATGGGCGACGGGTGGCAAAACATTTATGTTTTTGCGAGGATGTCAACCAATGACATTCAGGGGAATTAGAATATCAGAATTTAAAACTGGTGGTGAATACGGCCGGGGGTCAGTCCAGAATGGCTCCTCAGTCACCAATGATTCAGCCCTGTATAGCTTGGGTTCAATACTACATTCAAACGACTGAAATATGCATCTCTTGGCATAGTATTGACTTTCCGCTAATTACCTCTGCCACTCGGGTCTGTAGGTGAGGTAACCATGGCTTGGATGTAGCTGAAATGCAGCAAGCCCAGAGTCCCTTTCCATAAGCATGGTCCGCTCGCTTAAAGCAATTCACTGGGCCGGTTGTAGGGCATTTAAAGCAAGGGCTTGGGTCAAAGTTTCTGTATTACGTCTTGTGAACGTTTTGCTGTTTTGTACTCTACCGGCCATATCTAGGCAAGGTGGTTTATTCCGTTCCGTAATGGTTATGAACTATTGTTACAGCATTTCCCTGGGCCAGCTGTAGGTCATTTTGAAAAGCAAAAGCGAGAGTCATAAGTTGCCTGCGGTACGTCTGGGGAATGTACTGGGGAAAGTTGTCTGCGGTAAGTCGGGGGAATGGTTTTTCCTGGATTGGACTCTGGTGGGCATATCTAGGCTAGGTGGTTTTATTCCTAACCATTGGAGACTGCCTGGCGTCCAGGAGGGTGACTCGCCAGCAAAGCGTAGGTGGGGCTATTCATTTTGGCCATCCGTACCGGTTACTACAAGTTGACCATTATCCAGGTTCGTTGCGCAGGCCAGTTTGGGGCGGAAGCCGAGGCCCCACTATACTAGGGCTCACACTCATGTGAATTGGGGCTGCCACTACGGGCGGCAGGGGGGTCAGCTGTGCCAAAACGGGTGCAAAGTTCTGGCCGGTTGGGACCCTATTGCTACGAGTGCCAGGTGAGATTATGCTTGTTATAAGAGCCTGCTTTTAACTCCTGTTCTCTCTTTTGTAGTCTCCGTTTGACACAGGTGGAAGGTGTGAGGAGTTGAAACAACAGGTGTGGACCTCGTCACCTTCTGTGGATGTGGAAGGGGTTTCAGAGGTGCTGGTATATGGCCACTCATACATGAGGCATGGCTGAGGTTTGTCTATTCCACAGGTGAATACGCAGCCGGGCTGATAAAGCAGAATGCCGGCTGACCTGTTTTTGGTGTTCACTGTGGGGGCTGCGTTTGGCCCAGTTGAGGACTGCATTGGGCAGACTCTGGCCCTGGGGGTTCCGCCCCTAGGGAGTACTATGGTACACCCGGTCAGCAATGATTTGACGGTGATTCAACGGACAGACGCGATAGTAGCTGGTGTCTCCGAGCTGACACGCAAAGACTTTCCCTTAAGGCCATGATGACATGGTCAAACTTTGTTCCCAGGTTGCGTTGGGGAAGGTGGAGAGTTGGCCAAAGCCTGCAACGACCCTGTGCAGCTGGTAAACAATAAGAGTGGTAAGTGGTTAGGTTGGCTTGGTTGTCAGCTATTCCTCACGGTGCATCAGGAGCAAGCGGTCTCCATAAAGGAGGGCCTATGGATAGTTGGTCATTCACATATGTGTGGATCGAAACGATTTCTCCTTACAGGCAACTATGCACACCAGGCACAGCTATGAAATGAGGTTGCTATGTATTACTGATGGTGTCATTTATATTTGGTTTGGATTAACAGACTTCTGAGGACTCCTACACTGCGGACAACTCCACAGGGTTGCATCCGGGGGGGGGGAGAGGTTTCCTTTTTTACAGGACGGTGTTCACCTATCTAAACTGGGTAATGACTTATTCCTCGAGAATGTGCTAGCCTGGATGGTAGGGGCAGCACACAGGGCATGACCTTTGTGTCAGTAGCGGATGGGGGGGCCAGATAGTCGGTCAACTATACTGGCCTGTGGCGGTAAGGTCATGATTGCTAGGTCAAATTTTACATCTCTTAGTAGGCATCCCATTGGTTAACAGGGACGCCTGGGGGGGACAGTGGTCCCTCATCACACTCCATGGGGCGCTGGCGGCCGGTAGGCTGAAGGGTGCAGGGGGTAGGGAGTCCCGCTTCCGGTAGGCCACTTGGGCCAACCCCTGCGCAGGCGCATTGGGCGCAACGTCCATAACATCAGCCCCTGGGAGGTAGGATGGAAGGGCGTAGGGGGTGGTTCCCGCGAAAAGAATCTGCTGGGCACACGGGCCTCCTGCGAAAGGTCACTCCGGTAAAGGGGGACCAGGCAATTAGTGGGTAACAGTCATGACCTTGCACGTAGGCTCATCCAGGATACGCAGAAAACAAATGTACATATTCCAGTTTTAAGTTAGTTATCGCTATGTATTAGATTCATGTTAAGGTTAGCCATGAATTGTGTCCAAAGACTGTATTTCAAAATGTGATTGAATATGTTGTGGTTTTCTGCGTATATTTTAAATTTTATTGTGCTATAAATTTTTTTATTATGTTTTATTAATTTGTAATAAAATATGGCCGGGGTTATACGACCCCTAATCCAAAAGATTTGTGTTGGATGTTTTACTATCGATACCTCAGGGAGAGAGGGTCCAGGGGTAGGGTCTAAACTGATCATTTCCTGGCAGGGGACTCGGCAATACCAGGCCATATTAGAAAATACATTATTTTGTCTCTAAACATCAACTTTAATTTTCCAGAAATATATTCAGTCGCATAGCTGTAGTAGAAAACTCTTTCCGCGAATTATTGTACTTTTAACAGAAACTCGTGTTCAAATCCATTTTTTTCACCAGCTCTATCAATTGTGGTTCAAGCTATATCCTCGACCTAAAAGAGGCCGAATGAGTCTTATTGTGCGCCAACATTGCTGAAGTTTGCACCTTTTGAAGGCCAGGAAGTGGCAAAGATTCTGTCCACCCTCAAGCAAGCGTTACCACTCATAATCGCTAACTTGAGGCTGGCTAACTTATCACCTCGCTCAGCATTGCCTCTTTTTTTGCCACAGGAAAGGTTGCTCGGAAGTTGAAACGCGTCATGATCACACCCACCGTGTAGAAGCCAAGGGGCATATGTACAAATAAGTGGCGGAGTGTGTCGTTAGCCTCCTTGGGGGACCTTCCTGTACATAAACAATCATTGGCCTTTTTCTGTTTTCCTGTGTGCTGAAAACAGCAAAAATGAGGAGAAATGTGACATTTCTCCTCGTTGCGCCAGGGTAAGACCAGGTTTTCCCTGGTCTTAATTCTGGCGCTGCCTCCTATTTACGCCTTCCTTGTAAATAGGAGGCAGAGTCAGAATCAGTGGGTGTTGCGGTGGAACGCCCACAGCAACACCCTTTGCCCTCCCCTTTCACGCTAAGCATAGTGTGAAAGGGGGCCTTTTTTTACGAAGCAGCGTTAAGCCATGTTAAGTGGCTTAACGCTGCCTTGTAAATAAGGCGAAGCCCCTATCGCCACAGGAATGTCGTAAGAAGTGACGTTCCCGTGGCGATAGGGGCTTGTAAATATGCCCCTAAGTGAGCTAATGCCCAGAGTCACATGGCGCTGAGCTGTGCTGCTGCCAGCGCCGGGGATCGAAACAATGAGCCCCGTGCTCTGGAGTGAGCCGCTTTGGCCGCCACACCTCTCCCACCTTTGAGATCATAACCACAGCGTTCTTCTTAAGACTCCATCTCAGCCCCAAAGAAGACTTCATGAATTTCTCCAAACAACTGAAGACTTATTTTCTCACTGCTTCCTATGGCATACGGGAGACTTAATGTTAATGTTAATTATTTATAGCCTTTGATCACCATAGAACGCTCTCTTTGAGTTGAGGATCTCAGCAAAAATCAAATAAACAAAGACTGGAAGGCGATAACTAAATGCTTCTATAGGCAGACTGAGACAGAAATAATTTAGACTGCATCTGAAAACATAGGGTCTTCTAGTGCTTTATGATTTGGGGGAAAAGCATCCAAAGGTCAGTGCGCTCACTGGAAAAGCTCTGCTACCCATTTATTATGGTTTAATTTTGGAACATTGAAGTAACAATTCACGTGCCGATCAGGTTCCTGGGTGGAGGGATATATCTTTTTAAACTCTTTGGAAGAAAAGATGACCACCTAAATTAAAAGACATTATGAACCAAAAGGAGTGATTTCTGTTATGTTCGCCCCTGAGCCTACACCATGTGCAGACTCACCATAAACCGACAGGTCAACGCCGTCACCTCCAGCTGCTTCAACACCCTCCGCATCCTCCGCAAGACCTTCAAGTGGATCCCCCCTGAGTCAAGGAAGACAGTCACCCACGCACTCATCACCAGAAGACTGGACTATGGAAACGCACTCTACGCCAGCATCAACAAGTCCCTACTCTGCAAACTCCAAACAATACAGAACACTGCCGCCAGACTCGTCCTCGGCATCCCTCGACACGAACACATCAGCCAACACCTACGAAGTCTCCACTGGCTCCCCGTGGAGAAAAAGGTCACTTTCAAAATCCTCACTCGCGCCTACAAATGCCTACACAACAACGGACCCAAATACCTCAACGACAGAATCAACTTCCACGTACCCAAAAGAAACCTCCAATCTCCCAACCTCGCACTGGCCAAAACCCCACGCATCCACAGAGCCAGAGCAGGCAGAAGATCCTTCTCTCACATTGCAGCCAAGACCTGGAACGAGCTACCGGCAGACATCAGACGCGCCCCCTCCCTGAACACCTTCAGGAAGACCCTCAAGACCTGGCTCTTCGGCTAAACAGATCTGCGGACCCCTCCGCCCCCCTCAGCGCCTTGAGACCCTCACAGGTGAGTAGCGCGCTTACAATTCCCTGACTGATTGATTGACTGAGACTCTTTCATGCTGGAGTTACATGATCACATGACCAAAGATCACAAACGATCCATAGTGCAGAGGTATAATTTTCCCAATCCGAAAGTTAAAAAAAAAACCTCAATACACACTATTGACAAAGTTCAGGCCTGAAACAACTACCACCAAGATTGTCCATACCCTTTGAGGCCAAATTAGGAAGTTAACAAGCTTATTGAGCAATTGTGGATGGCACAACCCAGAACATACCACAAATGAAAGGTTGTCTGTTATAGTAATCTTATTGTCCACGTTTTCTTGTTTTTGACTTTGTAGTGGGTTTTAAGCAATGTCCCTAAGCAGTTGGCCAAATCTCCCTCTGCTATGCGTCGTGTGGTGTGGCAACCATCATTGTGTCTGTTTTATTTAGACTCAATTTGATGTGGATGATGAACGAAAAGCTTTCTTATCCTCTTTGTTGGAAGGATCGACTCTAAAGATGATTTCAGAATCATCATCATAATTGTGTGGTACCATGTCTGATAAAGAACTAGCACCCATGGCTCCACACAGTAGTGGCACCCGTGTGCTTCTGCTTCAAAGTAGCACAATTATTAAACAAAATCCCTAGTGTATCAGTAAGTAAATATGAACTACTTTTTGAACGTTAATACAATGATTACAATTTTGATAAATAACCTAAATTAATCACAAACATTATTTCAACCTCTTCCAACAATCAATTTTTGTCACAACAGGCATTTTTAGCAAATAAACTAAGTTTGTCCCCAAACACGAGGTTGCCATTTTTGCCCTCAAATGTTAGTATTACATTTTTAGTCAATAGACTATTTTGCGTTCTCATATATGCCCATTATTTTATTAGCTATACATATTTTCTTCTGTTCCACACACACACATTCTGTTGCATACTCCCATGTATCAACATCATATTCCAAGGACCATCCTGAAATGGTCACATGCTCCCACACATGCACATATAATGTCTCATGCTCCCATTTGTTATCTCACATGGCCCCATCCTGGGTGAAATACCCAGACACTACCTCACATGTCTAAATTATGTGTCACTGTAACAGGGCAGGTGACTGGAGGGCACAAGATTCACAGGGAACTGCCAAGCCCCACTTGCAACATCCATTGGACAGGGAGCAAGGTGAGAGGTCCAGTCTTAAAGGAGCACCCACATAGAGAGCCGAACCAGAAGATATGCTAGCTCCGAGAGCCATACTAGAAGTAGCCTATATCTGTGAACAGGAACCAGATGGATGGTGGGGTAGTTACCAGAAAAGGAAGGACAGACCAGGACTAAAATGCCCACAACTACTTCCTATCTGAGGAACACTGGACTGTCAATGAGGAAGTCCCAAGGGCAGACAAAGCAATGGACAATGATCTCCCTATTTCAAAGACACTTTAGAGCTCACAGCTGCTGTTCAGGGATGATCTGAAAAAGGACACAGAGTATAACCCTATTGTAATGAGAATCCTTGGAAGGTAGCAAAAGACTAACACAGAAGAGGGGACAATGGGATCCCGGGCACGAGCCCTGACCACACAATCGGTTTCAGGTGCCAGGTTAGAATATTATATTTGAGTGTCAAAGGACAAGGGCAGATGTGAAAGGCGAGGGCAACTACCTATAGAATGAGACACAAGTGGAAGGAAGAACCTTGTGGCTACCAGGCAAGCAGGATGAAGCAAGGCACCCGATCAGACCTGGCCTTGCACTTGACATCAGGACCTTGTGCTCAGCGCGGGAGCGGAATTTGGGCATTCTGGAATTTCCCTGGTGGATCACAAGCTAGGAGTTCCTAGCTTGTGATCCACCAGGGAAATTCCATCTTAAGGCTGGATGAGCTGCCATATCACAAATTTGTATTGTGATATGCACCGTTTAGACTCATTTTAGCCTTCCTACTTCTCACCATCAAGTGTGGGGCTGATTAAACGCTCTTGTCAGGACTAGTTTTGCTTCCCAATCCACCGCTGGTTGAGGGAGCTATGCTGAAGAGGACAAGGAAGCACATCATCACACCTATCGCAAAGAAACCAATGCACAACTAGGAACAGTGAGAACTATAGAACAAAGGAAACCTAGGTCTTTTTCTTCTGCAGATGCAAGTTCACTAGAGAAGACATTAGATATAAGAAATTAAAAGGTCCAAACAAATGTCCTCCCTCCCCGAGCTAATCACAGACACAATTTACCTTTTTCCCTATGAGAGCCACACCCTCACCCTCTCTAATTGCTCCTGGGATTCATGAACATGGAGGGGGGAAAAATCAGTCAGGGAGAGGGTCCATATGAGGGCAACTTTGCTACGTATCTTGTGAAGGGATTTAAGATTTAATTCCCCCACAATTCTTATCTTGTCTTTCTCGTGAGAGAAGTCATCAGCGAGTTCCTAAAAATCTGACGGCACTCCTTGGCATGAATTGGAAGAGAAAGGTAATAGGAAACGATTAAAACTGTTTTCATTTTCATTAAGAAAAGACACAATGGAATGTATTTGTGGCATACCTCAATTAAATTATATTTTCAACCCTGAAAATGTTGCATTCCCCAATGTTGGCTCAATATGCCAGGGTGTTTACCACATACCAGGGATTCCTGCCACATGTTAGAGATGACTATAATATGCTAGCAACACACACACATACAGACGATAGTGGGACAGGCATAGGCCATGTCAACATGGTGTGGTGACACATGCCTTTCTGTGATCAGAAGAAAGTTGTAGGCTGGTCTTTCAGTCGCCAGAGACCATGGGAAACATATCAGCAGCTGACTGGAGCTAGAAATAGTGAGGAACCTGATGGGCCCAGGCTCACCGGGCGGCATAAGAGGCCTTGGCAGTCGCAAGGGTGTAGATTGACGTAAGCTTCAATGGCTCAACACTCTTCATTGTCCATTCCACACTCCCTCTCCTCACTGGCTGAGATTTCAGTCAGTAACGAGAGGAAAAAATCACCTAGAGGCAGTAGTAAGCATTTTCTAGTGCTCTGGCAGAAAATTCTACATGTCCCAAATATTGACAACCCTGCCGGTTGTGGCAATGATCCCTGCCCTCGCTCGTGCACAGAACAACACACACTGTGCAGTCTAGTTTTGGGCAACAGTGAATGTGCCTCACAAAACTAGTTCAGTGTACGTATTCTTAAGGACGCTACATGATCTTCCAATCATATTGGACCCTCTGCTTGTGACTGAGCTTCAGTTCAGATACATTGTGGACATACCGGCTCCCGGGGAGCGTGAGGAAGTGTCTGAGTCAGTTGATACCTTCAGCCAATGATACTTTGCAGGATATTTCAATATTCTCAGAATACATCTGTAGTTGGATTTCTTGACTTGCTTTTAGAATCCAATAAGTGTTTCTGCTAAATGTTTCTAATATGATTGTCAATAGAATGGAGACCTGGTTGACCCCACAGGTGACAGGCAGGTGAGTGTAGCCAATGGTGGGTATCTTCAAAAACTGACTATAGTCTGCCAGGAAGAAAGCAAACCATTTTATGACTCTGTTTCTATACCCAGGTTCCGGGAGAGGATGGTGATGAGGGCTTGATGGTCCTAGCAGACGTAGTTGTGTGGGGCCGGGTAGGGCCCACGCAGGCATTGCTTGGGCACCTGCACAGGTCAATCAGTGTGCTGACCGACCTGCCATATCTCATACTTGGACAGCTTCTTGTTGCTGTTCAAAGCAGGGAGAGAAAGGCATGGTTTTTGGAACACATTTGCTGCATTGTCGAGCACTGACTGCCACTTGCTTCTGCTTAAAAGTGTTGGGTTTTTCAATCAATAAATCAATCAATCAATCAGCCAATTTGTACAGCACTACTTGTCACCCGTCAGCGTATCCAGGCGCTGGATGACTGGAGAGCACACAATAAAAGTAAGACAACTTGTGGAAGGCATGCTTCTGTCATTTTCCTCACCGCCCCAGCCGATGTAGTTCAGCCAGCCCTGCTACTTTCAGCAGCTGACCATCGAAGATCTCCTCCTAATGGACTCCCTTTATGGACCTATCTCATGTCTGAAACATTAAATAATAAAATAGCTGCCTGGGGGACAATGGATCAATGTACTTATGATGTGCCACTCATGTGAGAGGGTTGTACTACTGAATATCAACAAGAAGAAGAATGACAAACAAGAATATAGAGGACAAAGTATTGAGGGGAAAATATTGAAAGGTAAGTACATATAGGGAAGTACAGATTTACCATTTCTAACGCCGCATCTACATAACTTGAACAGATATGTCTTGCGCAGGTTCATTCATATGAGCAGTGAGGTCTAGAAAATCTAGACTTACTTACCTGTTAATACTTTTTTCGAGATTTTTGTCCTTGATATTTAGCACCATCGGTACTCTGACTTCGATAGTTAGTGTGCATGCTCTGTGAGAGGCAACTTTGAAGATGGTGCAGGATACAGTCACATCAGCAGCCACACAATGTACACCACAGAAGCAACCATTCTACATTCTTAATATAACATACCACAGAATGTGGATGGAGGACACGGTTTCATTCTTGTGCTCCCTGACTGCTCCATTTTTTATTTTTTTATTTATATAGTTTTATTAAACCTCACAAATAGATAAAGAGTAAACTGTACACACACATCCACATGTGCGTGCGCACACACACACCCACCCACACACACACACACACTCTCTCTCTCTACGATTTGATAGGTAGCTATTTGAATACCTGTAGGTTTTAGGAGAGTTTATTTTTCGAAAGGTAGATTTTTGATATCCACTGAGAAAATCAAAAACACACACTCACACATGCATGCACACATGCACGCACTTACAACTGTTTGATCTGTAGTCATGTCACCACATGTAGGACACATTTGAAAAGAGTTTATTTTAAAAGGTAGATTGCTGATATCAGTTGGAAGATGTTATCTTTCCTGAAATAGCACACTACAATTGAAATTAAGAGGTTATGGTAAAGTCTATTGCCTTAGAAATGAGTATGCTCCTTTCCTACACGTGTTAGCATTTTTCTGCAATGCTTGCCCTACAAAGAAGGCTGGGCTCGTGCTGGGATGAAAGGCTCCATGTAATTGCTAAATTATCATGGGTGTAATGTAAACACGCAAGATTCATACCACATATTTTTAATTGCTCGAGGCTAAGTTTGGGGACTCATGTCTGCAGCTGATGGAGACACATCTGTTTGGTTGTAGACCGTATGTCAGAATTAAGGAAAACATGAAGTTAATTTAAAACAACACACTTGTCTTATTTATATAGTTTCAAAGGAGTAAGTCCTCTGTACACGAAGCTACTTCATCAGAACTAAAGATGTTACCTGCCATGATTTTCTTGCTTGAGTTATTGGTCTTTTTTAGGTCAAAACCTGAACTAACCAACTTGAATGGGAGGCTTACACTGTTAGCGCCTTTGATTGTGGCCAGTGGAAGAATCCGATTGCAGGTCTGATCATTTGTTGTGAAATATCTGTTTTCATAGACTTCCGTTTCCTTTACCTACCATAGGCTTGGGGAGGTGGCCCGGAATACGTGGAAGGGAATTGTCTGTAAGATTGCCCACCAAGACACAATTTTGCACTAGAACTCACATGAGATGTATGATTTGCGGACATTTCACCATGGTCAAACAACCACACACTCTCGACGCTGGTGTTTCCCCTACCTTGAATGGCGGCAGCCACTTCGACACCTCCAACTGCAGCATTGTTTAGTTAGGTGCTGCAGTGCAGACAACAAAATGTCTGTCGGCAAAAACACGCGGCACAAGGTCCGCACAACAAGATGTATGATCGTTTGTGAATCACAAAGTAGTCACAAACTGGCTTGCGACTGCAAAAACGTGTATACAATGTAGGAAAGACCAATAAGGTAGCTGACATGCTAAATGCAGAGAATTGACAAAATTAGCAAATAAAAAATTTTGCAACACAATTTACGATTACCAAAATGCAATTAGCAAATGAAATGTAGTAAACAAAAGGTATGAATAATCCTCAAAAGGCTATGTTTCAACCACAATTTACCATCAAGTGCAAACAAATGGAAACCAGGTATAGATTATAAAAGAAAGTCCAGATTTTTGTTTAACTCCAGGATGGCGGCACTGTATTACTTGGCCAGGAGAATAAGGATTTTGGCAGCAGAAGAGAAAGAGACAGGAGCAAATGTTCAGAGTCAGGGTCACAACTATTCAGCAGAGTAAGGTGGAGGAAATATATGAACAGTGAAGGCTGAGCAGGAAAGTGGATGTGGAACTCAGATACATTTGACTTAGTTCTAAGTAGCGAAACACAGAGAACTGAAGCTATCCAAATACATGCAACGCTTATGCTCTGTGTACCTCCTGGCATATGGCAGTCATAAGGGCAAAGTAGCTCCAGCAGGTGGGATTTCACACAGCACAGTCCAAATTTGTTTTACAATTTCTTGGATGCCATGTTGGCAAACATTAACACACACATAGGGGTATATTCACAAGAACGTGCGATAAACATCGCCAGAATAGCTTACCGCAACTTCTCACATCGCAGTCCATCGCGGGAAAATAACACCGTGTGAACGTGGCATTCCCAACACGGCGATACCGTGCGATATTCGCACGACAACGCGGCAAATGTCTGCGAAACAACTAGAGCGACGGCGATAAAAATCCAAACCCTAACGCGGAAAAAGTTGCGATGCGCCCAATGGCGATGAAACAACCGTGATAACCAGCAGGAGGCCAGCAATACACACGCGCCATGCGTGAAGAGGCGCCATAAAAGGACCCAAAAAATACACCAACAAGTAAACGAACGGCGGACCACCATGGAAGCACCTGGACCGAGTGCTGAGGCCAACTCCAACCCCACAAGCACAACGGAGGACCAGCCCGGAACCCCGGGGTCGGGGAAGGGCAAGGAGAAGAGGAAGAGGAAGAGGAAGACGGGGTTCCAGACTGCAGGAAAACCGGATCCACCGCACGGTGTGGACAGAACACCACCAACAACTGTCCGTCACCGCCACCGTGTCATTGGCAAGACAAATGGAAACATGGCAGTCCAATGAGATGACTGCGTAGGACTGAACTAGCTGTGGGCACATCACCCATGAACAACATACTCGCAACCCCCCAACGTACCCCCACGCCCATGTAGGAAATCGGACTGTGTGTAAAAATGTCAAAGTCGGTAGCAGGCCTAAAGGTGTGTCCACCATCACATGTGACAACAGTACCTACCGTCGCATACCTACCCACACCCACCTGGGTGGACACAGACTGTCCAGAACGATCACAGTGACCCACATGCCAAGAACTCGGACCCCATACTCACATTGGTGACGTCAAGCTGCACAGGTCTACCAGCAACTATCCCAAACCACCAGGTCTGGCGCACAGAGGTGGACCTGCCAATAGGGACTCACCCCTAAATGAAATGCGTCATCCAGTCCCACCCTGTGTACGGACAATGCCCAATGAGGCACACGAATTGCCATCCTACCCAACACCAATCACAGTTGAACACAAGTGTGGCAGCGTAGACTTTATTAGCATGTGCGAGTAAGTACGGCCAAGACAAGGGCCACAACATGCAGACCAAGGCATCAGACAATCACGGGCAGCATAGGAATGCAGCCATGTCCACTGTTGTTGTGGGAAATGTGAACTCATCACCAGCATGCAACAAGGTGTTGGGACTTGTGCCATGGGTTACCATCAGTCGTGGCTGCTGGCATGTCACTAGTCGTCCATGAAAGCGAGCGCAGCTTCCTGTGCAATCAGTTCCAGGAGTACGTCGTTGTCCAGCTCAAGGAACACGAGGGCGAGCCAATCCATCAACTGGTCCGGACAGATGTGCTCAGTCCACGCCGTCTCACCAATCCGCAAAACAGCCTAATATTGGGGCACCTCAATGTGGTCACTGCACACGAGGAATTGTGCAAACTCCCATGTCCAACTGCCAGCACATATGCCAAACATCCAGGCATCCCATGAACGGGAATCCCAGTTACACTCATGGTCATGGGCCAACAGGGGGCGCACACACAAGTCATAATCCAGTTCAGCTACCGTTGCATTGGATAGACAGACATCCATGGGCCACTCGAATATGCATGTTCAACAGTGGAACCAGGGCTGGACGCAGGTGACGTACGCAAGACGGAAGCTCAGACGGTAACTGATGCGCAACACTGCAAGTGGCAGGGCCCCCAACATTTGCAGCATTCGGGCACGGTACAGTCCCACGTGACTGGGGTTGTGCATGTGCCCGTGATGTTCGGCCATTGCGGTGGTGGCACTCGTAGAACCGACACTACACTGACCTGCGGCAGTGATGTGGATGAAAAGCCACAGCTCGGAGCAATGAGTCGTATGGGTGTGCGACGTCAGGACATATGTGCTGTTGTGTACGTTAGTGTGAAGGCCATTCCATGCAAGAGTACCCCGGGCAAGGGCCTCTGTGTGTGGGGTGTGGATACGTTGGTCCTTCATCATCGCTGTGTGAAGTGTGGGATTCTTCTTCATCTGCTATGTTATCTCTCCCAGGGGGTGTCTGCCACATGCTGTATCCAAGGTCGGAGGTGCAGATGCCCGTCCGCCTCCTGTGTGGTGACAAAGGAGCATTCATCCCTAATGTCAGTCTGACTACTACTTGCAATGTGGAAATGTGATGTGGTTTACACGCTGCAATTGAGGCTAAGCCTTAGGCCCATGGCGCACCAAGAACGATACACACGGCAGTTGGCATGCATGAGCCAAGAGCCCGAGCGGACTGGCGCACCTTGAACATTCCCACATGCGCAAGCGCCCTCCGGCTGCATGCAACATTGCAACATTGCACATCGCGGCCCGTGTTGCGCAGACACTGCGACAGGGGCACACGCATATGTACATTTCCTGCCCAGCCCAGCCCAGGACCACGCCCAGAGCCCGGAGATGATACTTCACATCCCTACGCTGGACGTGCATACGCAAGCCCAGCCCACTCCGAATACGTATAAAGGGTGGGACGACAGAGCTACATGGACCAGATCTTCCACAATGCCCGAGGGGACAATGCTGCGCCCGCCTGCCATGTCACGTGACGCAATCATGAAGGGACCATGACTTGCGGGGCACAGAGTAGAACTGCGTGCGACACGGCCCGTGCGACACGGGACGGTGACTTTTGTTGCACTGGGTTAGTGGCACCCGGAGCACGTCGGCCGGCACGGGCATACCGCCATGGGTCGGTGACTCACGGGGCACTGAGGTAGGGCCACCTGATGTGCTGAGCGGGTGCGCAGCCTGCGATGATGCCCCGTCCAGGCTGTCCGGGCTGGTGAGGGTTGGTGTGAGCCCTGCTGGACCGCAGTGTAGGCCGGAGCATGCTTGCAACGCGGGCCTACCACGACGTGGCATTGCCTCAAGGTTCACGGAGTTAGTGGCACCTATGATGCTGAGCGGGTGTGCAGCCTGCGTTGATGACGTCTGCACTGTTATGGACTCTCCCATTCCAAATCAAGGCCCACATCCAGGTGTGTGACCTAGTGGCCCGCGGGGCGGCGTGATGTGGAGTCTGCCAAGGTTGCGTGTCCCGGGCTCGGAGCATGCACCGGCACGTGGTTGGAGACACACCGGTGGCGGAAGGTGAGCAGTGAGGCCTGGGGGCGCATGGGCGGACAATGTCCATGGGGCGGCAGGAGGGGCTGGGTGCAGCAGCATGTGTGCGCAGGGGCAGGAGGGCGATGTTGCCGTGTGCAATGGTATGTACTCTGCCATTATTACATCTGGACTCCAATGCAGATGAACGGACATGGTGGACTGCAGTGGATACCGGCACGTGGTTGGCGACACACCGGTGGCAGCCGGTGGGCTGTGGGGCATGGGTGCGCAGGCGCGGCTGTCTCCCGCCCTCTCATCCTTTCACTGTCTCTCTCTCCCTCTCTGTCTCTCTCCCCCTCTCTCTCTCTCCCTCTCTCTCTCTCTCTCTCTCTCTCTCTCTCTCCCTTTCTTTCTTTCTCTCTCTCTCTGTCCTTTGATGAGCGCATGACACACGTTCTCATCTCGGATTTTGTCTTGCAGGCTGTGGCTTCCAGATTGTCCGGAGTGGATCCGCAAGGACTAATCCAATTTGTTGTTTTGTGTTGTGTATTAATAAAGTTTTGTTATGGGAATTTCTCAGTTGAATGTTTGATTCTCCTTATTCTGACCACACGTGTGTTTGTTGTTGTATGTGTGCGACATCAGGGTCTTTCTCATCTCGTGGTTTTGTGCAGTTGCTGTGGCATATCTTTGTCCAGGGTGGGTGGGCCGGGGGAGGGGCCCGGGATGTGAGGGGGTCCTGGGGGTGGTGGCGGTGGGTGTTGTGGGCCTCTGGGGTCTCCGAGCTGCATGAGCAGTGGCTCCATGGCATCTGTTGTTCTTCAGGTGTGGCTGTGGGCTGGGCTCCCTTTTGTGGTGCAGGTTGTCGTCCTGCTTAACACCATCAGGAAGCAGGTGTAAAATCCCTGCTGCTAGCGCGGCTTATCGCCTGTTTTTGGTTCGCATCGCAGATCTGGCTGTCCGTTGAGAATCGCGCGGTGTTGTCTTTTCGTGTGTTTTTGCACGGACACGCCTATTCTGCATCTCATTTGCGTTAGTTGGCGGTGTCAACCGTGGCGATGTTTTTTGCGGCAGCTATCGCGGGTTATGTGGTGATGTAGGCAGTTAGCACCAGCTTGCGAAACTGGCGGTGATTCTATCGCCACTTTTGCTGCGCTAAAGTGCCGATAACTCGGCGATAAGTCCTTGTGAATATGCCCCATAGTCTTTCCAAACACTCCTCAAGAATTGTAACACACCATGGTGGAATTTTATAGAATAACACAATTCCCTCAGGTGAAAGGCTGTATAAGTGGGAGGAATCTTAATTTGTCCTCCAAGTGCCATTGAATTCTTGTACCACAATCACAAGATCTAGCATTCGCTGAATACACAAGTTATTCTACAATGCAGTGTGCCTCATGACATGATGCGTTGTAGCATCATACTTTGGCAGTACCCAGGCCTTCTATATGTTCAGGCACTGTGGCTATGACACCTGTCTTGCTAGAGGAGACTTAGGAGATGTCTCCTATTCGTGACGTCAAATTTGACAATACCGCATCCATCCTTTATTTCACATAGTTGACAAGCGAGTTATGTCTGCTTTAGGTGCCAATGAATATTAATACGTCCTTGGCTCCTCACACCATTCCTCAATGCAGTGACACAAAGTTAAAGAAGGTCCAATGTTGTACACAGACATACAAGCTCACATTTGGGCCCCTAAAGGCCAGATTCAGGTATCATTATGAGTGGTGTTGCCATGTAGTATGCCCCTGACACAGCATGCAGAAGTGTTGCCTATGGTGCAATGTTACACATCATTACCACTTTGAAAAATGCTTCCCGTAGTCCTACGTGGTAACATTGAAGATGATGATGATGACCCCCCCACTCCCCAACCCTGGTCAGCATGCAGCAAGAGCTACTGAAGAAAGGGCACACAGGATCGACCACAACAAACCTCTATGCATGATGGACATAATGAATGAAAAATGACACATACACTTTTTGCAATGTTAACAATTTATGGATTAATCCAAAATGGGACACAAACATTTGCCATATTGGCTTGTGCAGGATGAAACAACGTTCAGAGTACACAACAAAAAAAACATTGTTTGTACAAAAGTTGAACCCGCAAGTCACTTCCTCCGTTTACCACCATTAGCCCTGGTCCCGTAAACCTCTCCTTCTGTCCCTCCAAAGCGACCCCTTATGTGCCCTGCCCTTTGTATTTTTGGCATAGACAGACTACTTGGGCTTGATGCCTCCTCACTTTCCTGTTCGGGAAGTCCCTGCTCTATAACATGCTTGCAGAGTGTGAAGCAACTCCAGCGCAGACGTCATCTGGACTAAGCCCTTGGCTACATCCCCGCTGCAGTATGCCATTTCACTCAACTTGTTGACAATTCTCTGTGTTGGACCTCCAGTGGCTGCTGCAATTTTATAAACTGACATCCCAATCGCCTGAAATGTTACCAGCATGTGATGCTGCTGTCTTTCTTTGTGTCATATGAAGGACACTGCTCAGTGGCGTAGCAAGGAGGGGGTGGGAGGGTGGTATAAATTTTGAGGGCGGTTCCCCCCTGCTTTTCCCTGTGGCCATAGTGGGGCAGTAAACGCAGAAATTGCCAGCACCGCCCCCCCGCTCTTACATGCGGCCGCCGCAGGGTGGCAAATGCAGGGACCGCCACGGGCGGAGAATGGTCTAGCTACGCCACTGGCTCTGCTCAATGCAGTTACTGCCTCTTGTCAAGGAGTCCATAGTATTTGACATGGCTTGGAAGCGGTCTATATTCAGGATCCAATACTGTCCTCCTTTCTACCAAAGGTTCAATACAGGCTTCTCCAGAACCCTGAGCTACGCTCTGGAAGGTGTGACTTCCCCTAACTGATTTGCTACACTGGCTCTTGGTTTTATGGCTATTATTTGGCATCTTTTCAGTCTCCGAAGCAATAGTCTTGACCTTGCAGCGAGCTGTGCTTGTGGTTGGGAGAACAGTCCTGCAGGTATACAAGATGGACACCTGCAATGGACTGCTTTGCCACCACCTGCAATGGACTGCTTCGCCACATGTTCCAGTTTTGGGGATGGTGTTGGTTGGTGGCTGTGCCCTAGCATCTGAAGTCTCTGTTCCCGCTCCTCCTTTTGTCCTGTTTATTCTGTCTGCATGGGCACTTCAATGTTGGTTAAAGGGAAGATTTTCTGATATGATGCATGCAGTACATGATGGGACAGATGAACTTACACTGGGGATAGCGATTTCCAAATTGTGATTTTCTCTGCATCACAATTAGGAAATTGCTATTTCTAATGTTTGATTTTTTTTTTTTAAATTAGGGATTCTTAGTGGGTCGCAAATCAACCCCATGAATGAGTATGAGGTGGGTCGCAATTTCGCACCCATTAGGAATGATAGCCATCACAGGAATGGTGGCCAGCTGGGGTCAGCAGACCACCATATCTGTGATTGCTTTTCAATCAGCCTGTTTTCCTTAAAGGAAAACTGGATGCGAAAAAGAAAAAATGTGGAACCACTGCCTGGTCTTAAAATGTTTTTTAACATTCTCAAAGAGGAAGGGGTCCCTCAGTGCAGCACCAGATATAGTAGTGGTTGCCTGATGATGACATCATAGTCAGCATTCACATTAAATCTGACTATTCTGCGTAATGCAGGGCCTTGTGCACAGGGTCAGACCCTAAAGATGTGTGCTTTAGGGTAAAGCACACATTATATGAAGGTATACTGTGGAATACACCACTTGAACCCTTGCTTGTGTCTGCTTCTTTTTGGTGTTAGGATTTGCAGCAAAGCCAGATCATGCTATTGTAATAAAACCTGGGATTTTAAGAAGAAGGTGGCATTGAATATCATAACACAAGTGGCATCTGCTAAAGCGCAGTAAGGGGGGGGGGGGACTGTTTTTCCTGAATATTTATTGTCGCTGTATTAGGGAAATTTAGGTTTGCACCCAATTGTGGCATATTTGAACCCAGGTGCCATTTAAAATCCTACCACAAGTTGTAAAGATGTGTTTATTGCTCCATTTATTTTGACAGCAGTCAGTGTTGCCCCAATACCCCCGAAAGAAATATGTTAAAATCTCTGTGGTTAGTGCTAAAAAGCACCTCTGTGCAATTTTGCACCATTTCTTTTGGAGGCGCCCATGCTGTTCGCATTGAAGCATTCTTGTTCATACTTCGTCTACAAAACGGCTCTGGAAAATGAAGCGGGCACATTTCACAGGCTAACCATATAGAACATGCCCTTGGAGATCAATGCCCATGAAGAAGCAGGTTGGCATTTTCTAGATGCCTCCTCTATGGGAGTAAATTCTAAGATTTCTATAGTCGGTTAGAAGTTATTTTTCGGACCATCAAACATCTAAGGTATTTAAACTGCACTCCATTAGCTCTGATAGGTTACTAAATTCAAGGACGTTTGTTTTGTTCACTACCACAAGGATGTAATTTAAGTTGCAAAGTATCTTGTTGGAAAAGAAACATGGACGTCGTGAGTTTTTTTTGGGGGGGGGTATAAAACCACGGAAAAATCATTGGCAAATATGATGGTCGTTTCTGCAGTAACATGATGGCGGTGGAAAAGGAATCTGCTGTGTTGGCGCCGATGCCTATACTGTGGGGATGTCTCAAATGTGAGGGACTGGAAGAAAATATTGTAGCAGAGAGCTCTTCATCCTTAATAGGTGTTTTCTTTTTGTGCTGGGCATTTCTCAGTAATTTACGCTTCAAAGAGAACGAGAGAAAAATGAGGGCTGAAGCGAAATAAGCGCTTGTTTGTAAGAAGCACCTCACTGTACATGTTTTGTCAATTTTCTGATAAATAATGTTCTAGCTGATTAATGCAAGTGGGGAAGGTGTTCATGGCGTATTGTAATATCTATTTAGCGAGCTTTCGAGAGATAAACATATTTCTAAAAAGATGTGCGTCATAAAGTTTTTATTCAAGAGGAAGCACATTATTTCTTTCGTGGTTGCTCGAGAAACAAGAGCGACTCTACGTTTTACATTCGGTCTGTAAGGCGTGTGAGTTATTATGAGACAAGGACCCACTACAAGAAGGAGACGGAAACCTTCTCGGCAACAGGCACAATACGAGCCCTTCCCTTGCAATTAAACTCAGATAGATGTATATTGTGTGCAAACATTTAATTCAATGGAATTTGGTACTTGTTTCGAATGTGTGGTGACCTGCCTAAGGAAACTTGTGGTTTATGAATGTAAACAAATTGGGCCTGATTCACAAAGGGACTTACAACTCATAAAGTGTGGAGTCTCTGCACTCGGGGCGGAATCTCCATATGGCACAGTAACCAGTCGAGGGGGGCCCCCTGCAAAGCACATGGAGGCTCCCCTGACCCAATCAGGAGCTCTCAGGCCAGGGCCCCGCTGCCTGTGCACAGTTCTGGTGGGGCGCACCTAGAGCTCCAGCCCCCCGCATCACGGGGTCTGCGGGGGCTAATGTTGCGCCACTGGTATGGTGCACTCTCTGCAGAGTGCCGTACAGAACTTCCACCCCGAGTGCCGAGATTCTGCCACGAGTGCAGACTCCGAACTCGTAACTTTACAAGTTGTAAGTCCCTTTGTGAATCGGGCCCATTGAGCTGCACTAAAACGTGTGCAGTGTTCAGGGCAGTGCTGGAATATAGTGGGAACGCGCATGATTCCGGTTCCGGCAGGTATTATTGCTTGGAACCAGGTTCTTGGCTGGTGCCAGCAGCTTTCCCCGTCTCTGTCTCGATACAGAGACACAGGCTGTCCTTGGCAAACGCAGCAGTCTCTCATACACAGTGTGTAGATCTAGCCGAGCAGCTGCCGGCAAGAGGGTTGATGAGGCTCTTTTCCTCCTCTTTGTAGTGGTATGCTGCATTGTTAACTAAAGGTGCTAATATTGACACATGATTACTTTCCTGTCAATCTGGGCTGGGCCAGGCTCTCCACTTCTGCATAGTTCTCAGGCAATTCATTCCTTTTCAACGGGTTGTCTCTGGGCTTGGCGCAGGTACTGCATTTCACATCTCATCTGCAGATAGAGCAGTGAATTAGAGGTACAATACAGCAGTTTATCGGTTAATCTGCGGAGGGAGAAACTTATGTTTTAGAGTATGTTGTAACAGCTCCTGCATCTCCTACACCAGTCCCACCAGGAGCAGCCTGCCTAGCTGCTCAGCCCATCTCCAACTGTCATCCACTCATCCACACAGGCACCCAGGCATTCCATGCATCACATTCACACCAACATTCCGTTGCCATCTCTCACTCTGGCTGAGCAGCAAGGAAGACCTAGGCTGATTACATATGAGTGTAAAACTTAGGATATAACAGAGTATTTCTTTTTTAACTTTTGATTGTTTGCATCTGGATTCACCTTTATTTTTGTCCAGTGTGAACACTTATGATAAGCAAAGTGATGGGGTTTGTAAAACCTGGTCTATATGAGACAAATAAAATATGCCAGTATATGTTTAATATTGCTTTTCTAATTGTCAATTTCTTTTGGAACAGAGCTTATAATAATAATTCATATGCACTTGCAGACACCATACGTAGGTTGCCTATGTTAGTTTATATTATGTTGACTTGTATAGCGCTAGCACTTGGGCAAGGTGTGTGGTCCCAAGGTGTTTATATGGAGAGACAGGTCTTCAGCTTCTTGCGGAACTTAAGAAGTGAGGAGAAGTGAGGAGAAGGCTCTGATGTGTTGAGGGAGGTCATTCCATGTCTTGGGTTCAATGTAGGAGAATGATCAACCTCCAGTTTTGCTTTTGCGGATGCGGGAGTGTGTGCAAGTGAAGGTGAGGAAGAGCGAAGGTGTCTGGTGGGTTGGTGAAAGTGTATGCAGCAGTGCTTAATTTTTAAAAGAAAGAGTGCCGGTGTCCACAGGTCTGCTTAGAAGCTCTTTGCCAGTGAGATTTAATGTTGGCACGCTGCATACCAGGGTGTATAATTCTAAATCAACACAGGCCTCTTTAATCTACTACCAGATACTCACTGCCCGTTTATCTCACTCTTGCAGGTTCCTGCTTTCTCCCTTCATGGAGTTTTTTCCATCTTTCTTTTCCCCCCACCTTTCCATTTTTGTGTGTTTTCCTTCACTTGCTTGATGTAAACGGCTGATGTGGAAAAACAAGTGCCGGTCCCCAAAAAATGAGTACAAGTGGCCCTCACCAGCAACCACCGGCTCAAATTAAGCACTGGTATGCGGCTATTCAGGTATTCTGGTCCTGTGTTGTGTAGAGCATTGTATGTGTGTGTGAGAAGCTTGAATTGGCTGCACTTGTGAATGGGGAGCCAGTGAAGCTTCTTGATGTGCAGTGTGATGAGTGTGAGTCATGGGAGGTTGAGTATGAGTCTTGAAGCAGTGTTCTGGAGGGTCTGGAGTCTGTGTAGGAGTTTTTTGGAGATTTTGGCGTAGAGAGGGTTGCTGTAGTATATCCTGCTGGTGATGAGTGCTTGCGTGACAGTCATCTGGTGTTCTGAGGCAACCATTTGAAGATCTTTTGCATCATGGATAGGATGTGGAAGTGCAGACTGTGTTGACTTGAGCTGTCATGTTGAGCTTGTCGTCTAGGATGATCCCTAGATTTCTTGTGTGGTTTGTGGGTGTTGGTCCTAGCTCCAACGGCCACCAAGTGGAATCTCAATGGGGAGGTGTTGTTGTCATAGACCAGTACTTCCGTCTTGTCGGAGTTGAGCTTCAGGCAATTGGTTCACATCCACTGTGCTTCCATGGTTATGAAGTTGATTCTGGTAGTGTTCGTCTTGTCCGTCAGGGAGAGGATGAGTTGAGTGTCATCGGCGTAGGCGATGACGGTGATGTCTTTTGATTGGATGATGTTGGCGACCTGTGTCATGTATATGCTGAAAATGGTGGGGATGGAGGACAATCCCTGTGGGACACCGCATATCAGTTTCTTGGTCTCTGATGAGAAGGATTGCACCCTGACCCTTTGGGTTCTTCCCGTGAGAATTGAACAGACCCATTTGTGATCAGATCCTTGTATGATAATCTCTTGGAGTCTTCTAATGAGGATTGTTAGAAATGGGGGTCTCTAGTTGGCAGAGGTAGGTACCTTTGTCCAAATAGGGACCCTTGCTTCTAGTCAGGGTAAGGGGGAAACACATTTTAGATAACCCCTGCTCACCCCCTCGGTAGCTTGGCACGAGCAGACAGGCTTATCCCAAAGGCAATGTGTAAAGTATTTGTACCAACGCTCACAGTAACGCAGTGAAAACACCACAAAAGGACACCACACCAGTTTAGAAAAATAAAGTATCTTTATCTAAACTAAACAAGACCAAAACGACAAAAATCCAACTTACAAAGTTAAAAATATGACTTTCAAAAGGTTTCGAGAACTTGTACCATAGAAAACTACCTGTAGATGCGTCAAAGTTCCAAAAGCCAAACAGCCGCAGAGTCGGAAAACAAAGAGATGCGACACTCCTGAGACCTTGGGGAGGCGATGCAACAGTTCTGCGACACACAGAGGACGAGTTGCGTCGAATCCGGTCTGTATGGGGAGTGATGCGTTGATTCTTCGTGATGGTTCCGGTTCGCAGGTGATGCGTCGGGAAAGCGGGCCGCACAGGTACGATGCGTGGAAATCCGGAATGCGTCGGGGATCGATGCGGAGGCGTTTGTCTTCTTCAGCCGCGATCCCTCGATGCGTCGATTCTTGCAGCGGCGACAGGCGCTGCAACGGTTTTCGCAGCGGCACAGCGATGCGTGGAAATTCTTCTCGCGTCGTGGAGATGCGTCGAGAAAACAGCCTCAAGAAGAGCGATGCGTTGATTTTAGCAGTTCTTCATGTTTCTTCTTTCTTCCAGCTCCCAAACAGCAGCAACAACCTCCAGAGGCCCAAAACTGGCACAGGCACCTCTTGGCAGGCTAGAACTCACAGCAGCAGAGTTCAGAGGAGCTGGGGGTGAAGTCTTTGTGTCCCTGAGACTTCAGAACAGGAGGCCAGCACACTTCAGGCCCTTGGAGATCTCCTTCAAGCAGGGGACACAGCACACAACAAAGTCCTTCTCCTTTCCTTGGCAGAAACAGCAACTTCAGGCCAACCCCAGACACACATCAAGTGCAGTACTTCTCCTCAGTCTCTCCAGCTCTTCTCCTTGGCAAAGATTCCTCTTGAATTCCAGGAAAGATCTAAAGTTCAGGGGTTTTAGGTCTAATACTTATACCCCAAAATGTCTTTGTTCTCTTTGTGCAAGGGGCTCTGAGCCCAGTTCAAACCAGTTCTGGGGGCACTCTGCAAGTGCACAACAACATCCATTGTCAGTGTGAGCCTTGGCCCCAGACACACCACAGAGGGGCAGAGCCAGCATTGGGAAGGCAGGCACAGCCCTATTCAGGTACAGGTGCTACTTCTCCCACCACTCCAAATGCAGATCAGGCCTATTCAGCCTAGTGCTGACTCATCAAGACTCCTGGAGCCACTGCACCTCCCCAGCCCCTGTCACTCCAAAGCAGACAGTCAATCCACAAACAGGCAGAGGCAGACAGGAAGGTTGAACAAGAAAATAGCCACTTTCTAAAAGTGGTATTTTCAAACACACAATTTAAAAACCATCTTTACTAAAAGATGTGTTAATAAATCCAGAGTTCAGGGATACTAAACTCCATTTGTCTATCTTATCCCTATGGGAAGATATGCTTGTAGAATGTTACAAAGCATTCCCCATTCTGTCCTATGGGCAAGATAGCCTTTCAATAGAGAAAAACGAAATTGGCAGTATTTCACTATCAGGACATGTTACACACACCAGTACATGTCCTACCTTTTACATACACTGCACCATGCCCAGGGGGTACCTTGGGCCTACCATAGGGGTGTCCTATGTGTAAGAAAAGGGAAGGGTAGAGCCTGGCAAGTGGGTGCACTTGCCGAGTAGACATTGCAGTTAACAAACTGCGCACAGGCACCGCGGTGGCAGGCCTGAGACCTCTTTTCAGGGCTACTCATGTGGGTGGCACAATCAGAGCTGCAAGCCCACTAGTAGCATTTGATTTACCAGCCCTGGCACACTCAGTGCACTTTACTAGGGACCTACTGGTAAAACAAATATGCCAATCAGGGAGAACCAATCACAATATCAATTTACACAGGGAGCACTTGCACTTTGAAACTGATCAGCAGTGGCAAAGTGCCCAAAGCATCTAAGCCAGCAAAAACGAAATCCAGCACAGCATCAAAAATACAGGAGGTAGAGGCAAAAAGTAAGGAAAAACCATGCCAAGGATGCCAGGTCTAACAAGGATGTTCTGGGAAACAGTGTCAAAGGCCACAAAGAGGTTGAGCAGGATGAGGGCTGCTGTTTCTCCTCGGTCCAGGATGTTTTGAATGTCGTCGGGCCACGATGAGTGCTGTTTCGGTGCTGTGGTTCTTTCTGAATCCTGATTGAGTGTTGTCTAGAAGATGCTGAACTTCGAGGTGGATTGTGAGTTGCTTGTTGATGCCCTTCTCAATCACTTTGGCTGAATAGGGGAGCAGGGAGATGGGTCGGAAGTTGCTTAGTTGATTCAAGCCGGCAGTGGGCTTCTTGAGGAGGACATTGATTTCTGCAAGTTTCTATTCATCTGGGAAAATGACAGATGTGATGGAGGTGTTGATGATGTGGGCCAGGGTGATGCTGATTGGTGATGTTCCCAGGTTGTAGATTTGGGGGCATGGGTCCACGGAATGCATACCTTCTGACTTTGCCTTGCCTGACTCCACCCCCCCCTAACCCCACCTCCACAGTGTCCCTCTTTTAGGGTTCCCACAGTTATTGATTTCCAATTCCAGCGCTGGTTCAAGAACATCATTTCAGGGTATAAAGGGAAAGTGCTGGCTACCCTTGGATGTCCATTTGCTACCTGTGGATTACCCTTGCTATGTTTGGCCTGTGGGAGCAGCGCAACACAAACAGAAGATACAAATTTGTCTTAGAGCTTTGCCTTCTCTTCATCCAATCTAGCCCCTCAGCAGCAACAGAAGACTGTTAATGGTGCAGTAACTTGAGGGTGCTCCCGCCCCTAGTCCGTGAATCCCTCTCATCACCCCTTCACATGTGCATGTGGCACTGGGTACTTAAGGCTCTCCTTGTGCAATGTATGGCTACACTAGTTTATGAGGTCATACCATATTATTTGAGGTTGTACCTGCACCTATGAAACTTCAAAGGACATATGTGGCCACACCCTGGCAGATTACACTGTACCTGGACATGTGTTGGATGTGTGTGGGCATTTAATGGTTCTGCATGTGCACTTGAGCCTGGGCAACTGCAGCGGTTTCAGATGATTTAAGGCTAAATTAGGGAGAGAAAGCTATTCCTGTACATTTTAAACTATGTCTGGGAAAATGACAATTTTTCATGCACTTTTGAAGTTGCTCCTGGACATTTAGGGCTGTGTAGAGGGCACTTGGGCTACGACTGAGTATTTGAGCTAATAGGCCTTTGGAGGTTGGCATGGGCCATTTGAAATTATGTTGGGTATTTGAGATGCACCTTTGTCATATGATACTGGCAGAGCCCACAGAGGTATATTCCTGTAAGTTGTGATGCACCTCTTTTGCACTGGAGCCATGCCTAGCCAGCGGAACAGAGGAAGAACTACTGTGCTGCGTGCATGTCACTCTGACATTCCAGATAGTTACCACTCTTTTTCTGTCTTTTTTTTCCCCATAGTACTGTGTCAGTTCTGGGCCCCCAACCCCACCCCCACCGCCACCTTTGGGACTGAATCAGACGTGCAGCAGCAAATAACAACCAGTCTGGTGGGGTGGGGGGGGGTAACGCCAGTGAACGCCCACTCTTATGAGCACAGGCATAGCTTCAGGGGGCGTTGTGGGGTGACACTCCTAATGAATGCATTCTTGGCTTGACAGTTGGGTTTGGAGGCCATAAGTCGCTTCTGATATCTTTGTGTCGGTTTTTCTCATCCTGAGCCAAAAATGAATGACAAAACAGAGACCTTTGAAGTAAACGGGGAAGAGAGTGAGACAAAGATACCCATCTGGTGGCTTAATTTGAAAACGTGAAGCAAGATAACCTGCAATCAATACCGGCTTCCCTGCTTTTCCAAATTGTGCGGTTCTAGGCAAACACTTTATTTCACAGAGCCTCCTTTTTCTTTATTATCACATGAGTGCACTTTTAAATATTTAAGTTGAGGACGTGTGCTGTACAAGCACTTCTTATGTTTTATTTAATTGACTGCAATGTAGCTCCATCTATTTTTTTAAAACATCTTTTTATTGGTGTTTTTTGTGCATCATTTACAAACATTTCCATTTTGTACATTAGCATGCAATTAACTTATCCGGTATTATTGCAGTAGGAATTTTGGTACATTGTATTTTCATTCTACCCCCTTATAGTGATCGTTTTTTGTCCAGCAGTTCGTTTTTTGCTCTCGTAAGTGTTTTCTTGTCTTATACATATCAATTATTACCGGCAAATGTTGCATCATCTCTGTATATGCAAAACACACCTGAACGTATCTCAAAGGTTTTTAGGTTTTAGTAGTGCCTACATCTTCTAGGGGGATACATTAATGTTATACATGAAAATTCAATCATATTTCTTCAATCCCCATTCACCTCAAACTTTATTAAACAACAAAATAAAATAAAATAGGAGAGAGGGGGAGAGGGGCTTCGGGTAAAATATCGTGTAGAATCTACGGGGGGTTAATGTAGCTCCATCTATAATAAGAATCAAGGCCACATTTTGGGTTTAAATGACGACTGACTTGCCTCTTAGTTCATTAATGCCATTGTCAATGGGGGAAACCCATGAATGTTGAAAGTAACTCCCCTTCTTATGAGGTTGGCAAATTCTGAGATCTCAAACTCTTGGCGGCCATCTTGGTAGATCCATTGCAATTAAAGTCGTGCCCACCAAACCTTGCCACTCTGCAACAAGCATTTTTGCAACATGCAAACTAGCACTCGCATTAATCTAGGAAATATATCAATATGTTGCTGAAATTTGGTCATCTCC
This sequence comes from Calotriton arnoldi, assembly GCA_963921515.1. NCBI lineage: Eukaryota > Metazoa > Chordata > Amphibia > Caudata > Salamandridae > Calotriton > Calotriton arnoldi. The sequence goes on from CAWUFW010008673.1 coordinate 666,199, forward strand.
TGAAGATTATTTGAGTGCAGGATTTTGATTCCAGCACACACAGAGATAGAGATCCTGTGTAGTACATTATTTGTACTACACACTTTGTGTTTTTTAGAGGCAGCCACTGATTTGTGAAAGATTTTTACGGGTTATGGGACAAAATGCACTTGGGGCGAATGTCATGCCTCACCATTTGCTTCCTGGAGAATCTATGGTATTCCAACCACATCCCAATCATGGTTATCAAAGGGACATAGACTGAAATCATCTGTCACTGATAGTCTCTCTTCCCTCGTCTGTCACAAGCCTGGGGTGAGGCTCTGAAAGGGCTTTGTCTCTACATCAATATCAGTTACAAACCCATCTTAATCCTCTAAAAAATGTTGTTACAGCAGAGGCCCTTATATGTCAGGGTACTCTCCGCAAGACTTCATGCCTCTCTGTTGTTTTACATAACCTCTGCAAGATGTCAACATGCCCATATGCTGACGATCACTTACAGCCAGTCCTCTTTTTTCAGCCAACAAATATAAGCAGGCAGGGGCTTGTAGGTTACGTGGCGGTCTTGCATGGCCCAGAATACTTAGTACTTTAGTTTGAAAAAAAATCACTGTCTCGATAACGCTCTTATGTGGTGACATAAGCAGACAGTTATACCGTCAACAGACAATACATAAATGCCACCAACATGACTAGTCTTTGCAGAAAAGCAAAAGATTAAATGGTATTAAATTCACTATGTGACAAGCCAAACACTCTTATACACACTGTTTAGCACTATAGAGAGTATGTCCCTTGGGGATAAATACTTTAATATTCTCAACCCCCCAACTTAACCTACACCACCACGTGTTATATTTACACAAGCACATAAAGGCGATTCAGTCTGCGGTTCACTCCACACAGGGAAACTCACCATGGCACAAAGGGGCATATTTATCAATGAGTTGCGTCACCTTGCACCCCGCAGCTCAACTACTAAGTGAGATTTATCAAGCCAAGCGAGGCCACCTTGCATGGCCCTGAGTGGCTTGATAAATCTAGAGTAACGCAATGCTGTGCAAATCACTGCGTTGCCTTACTCTGCCTCAGGGAGGGGTTCCATGGGTGAAGCATGGACATTCCCACGCATCCACCCATGGATTGTGGCACATTCCCAGGTTTACCATTACTGGTAGACCTGGGAATGCATCAAAATGCTATGCCTCCCCAGATGAGGTATAACAAGGAGAAATATTTTTATTTCTCCTTGTTTTTTCCTCTTTCTACGTGTGCTGCTGCAGCACACATAGAAAGAGGAAAATGCTTGTGAGGATTGTTTTTGAGCAGGAAGGTTTCCCTTCCTGCACAAAAATAATCCTGCCTGCAACGCAGGCGCCCTTGCAACACGGCCCAAGGGTGCCTGTGTTGGCGCTAAGCAGCACATTGTGCGCCATCACAAGGAAAGGACAGGAATGTGGCGTATAATGTTAAATACAGCACATTCCTCCCCTTTCTCTTTCACGCAGCGCATCAGGTGCTTTGCTGCATTGCGCTGCGTGAATTCTTGATAAATATGCCTCATGATTTGTAGTTGCCATTTCCTTTTTTATGTTTTCCCCCCTTTCTCCCTCCCTCCCCCTTCCTCCCACTCTCCTCTCCTTCCCCCACCTCGTCTTTGCCCTTCCTCCCTTTGTTATCGTACTTTTGCTGCTGAATGTCTTGGTACAGTATGAGCGACTATAAATACTTAGCTTTGCCAGCACCCACCACTTGGCTAAATACTCGGGTCAGTTTTCCTTATCCTCTTTTCTTCGGGCACCACCTATGATCACCCCATGATCTTTAAGTTTTATCACATAACAATAAGACCTACTATAGATAGTAAACCTTATCTTTGGCACATGGAGAGATGGGTGCTCATGGTGATGGTCCTCTGGAATATAGGAACTTTAACTTTAATCACTACTGCTCCTTTCTCTCGTTTCTTGCAGCCTTGAGAAAGCCACAGGCTCAATAGACACAGAGGGGCCAAACAAGTGTCGGCTGTTTGCAAGTGTTCATATATATCAAGTGGAATATTGCATCTTTATCAGAAATCGAACCATATGTCCAACAATAAAGGAGCTTCTAATAAAGGGGCTGTTTGCAAGTGTTTATCTATACATCAAGTGGAATATTGCATCTTTATCAGAAATGGAATCATATGCCCAACAATAACGGAGCTTATGAAAAGCATTGAAAATAAGTCACCTTGATTTACTCTAATAGGGAGGACACCCCAAATTCTTTCTCAGACCTGTTGCACCCGTTTCACTGTCAGAGGACTGAAAGTTTGTGGTGTTTGGCCAAGGGGTAAAAGAAAAAGGGGTTCCTCAACGGGCTTGAAATCAAATGCATTTTCCTTAGACTTTTGTATTTCGCGTGGCGCAAAACGATCAATTGGATTGTGATGAAATTTGGCAGCATTACATATTAGGGTGTGCAGATGATTCTTTGTGGTAGTACAAGTAAATAGAGTAAGTATTTTTTAAGTTAAAGGTAGTTTCACTTAGGGATATCGGTTTTTGCAGTAGTACCGTGGTACTACCACAATACTTATGATAACAAGGGATTATTTGATTGGCTAATGTGCTCTTTTCCAAAACATTAAGTGAGCCATCTTGCTTTTTACACCACTTTGCCTGTGTTTTTATGTTACACCTTAACAATAACTTGATTATTAAGTTTTGTGTTTTTCTATCATTTACTAACACTTTAGGAAAGTGGTAATAGGTCGGGAAAATTATATAAAAGTTATTATATGCTTTAAAAATAATTTACGGAGTACTGCGGTACTACCTTGAATGTTTCTAGAGAGTACCGCAGTACCGTAAAAGTATTTTTAAAAAAGAAGGCACATATTTTCACATTTATTAATTTAAGGATGAGGTTGGCTCTTGAAAGAGCCTTTGATTTCAAGTGTTCAAATTGGATTGGCATATGATTTCTAAGCGATTGTCGGATGTTACTAAGGAACACATCATTGCCATGAGAGGTTAAATGCACGCCATCTCCACAATGTATAAGGTTTGGAAAAAAGCAATGTTTAAGTGATACACGGAAGACATGCTGTGATCTGTTAGGAATGCAGACACAGATTTGTTGATATGTCTGCAGTTTTTCTCAAACATTCCAGTATTTGCAAACTAGTATTTCCATTTTATCCTTTGGCAAATATTTGAAAACACAAAATGGGTGTGAGGAAATATGCTCGTTAAAGACTGAAAACTAGTTTTAATGTCTATCTCGATTCTAACACCAGTGAGGTGACCTATATAATTACCTCCACAATGAATAATTATAAACTGTGGATGCTCACAACTAGTAAGAGATGAAAGCAGAGGCAGGATGTTATTCCACCTTACACCCACGTTATATCAACATTTGCAAACCTAAATTACAGTCAATACCACGCTTTTTGGCATACTCCCTAGCCCAAAATATATAACTGTGTCCAGTTATCCACACACAGACCATGTTGTTTGAAGACTACCAAAAAGGTTGATGAAACACTGACTGAATAAATGAAAGTACTAGATGTATCCAGTGGGGTAGAACATTGTCCAATTTCATGATATTTAAGAGATAATACATGTAAACAAACACTGTGAATGGTTATATATAATATTGAGCTACTAACATAGCTCAAACGGTACTAAAGAAGCACATTCAATAGCAAATAGCCTAGACTGCCTAACTTCATAATATAATAGTATATCTACAGCTATCTCAGAGAAATTTTAGGTCACATGACCATCTAATCCAATACAGTACAAGATTAGAAGGGAATGACAGCATTTAGATGTAATTGATTTGGTGATATGCTAAACACACGTGGAAGTGAGGCTAACTTTAATCACATGATATCCAAAACTAACAGGATGCTACATAAGAAATATAATAGAGCTGTAACAAAGATTGTTATTGGATTATATTTTTCATTAGGCTACAAACCTAGCCCAATACTACAAGAGGTGTTCAAACAGCACGGAGAGTAGGTGAACTGCTGTAGTAAAACTGAAGTTGAACTGAAGTTTGGAGATAGAGCTACCTATTCACAAATTTGTTATTATTAAGAAAAAAATCAGAGCATTTAGTACCATTGAAGGTAAATACAAGTAAACTAGCATGATATTAAAACAAATAAACGTGTTATGTGTACAACTACTCTGCAATGTATACTTTAGTTTAACAATCACTAATAGTACTGTTTCTTAATTGCATATGTTTATGTTCAAGCATAGCTACATTGAGCAGGATGCCTTCAAAATATTACCAGAAAACATTAAAATTAAAATGTACTCCAAACAGATCAGAAAAAATGCAACCACACCCACAAAAGGATAAAGCAGATGCTACAAAAATAAGATTGGCAAGGTTATTACTAAATGTTTGCATACTCACAAACCATTTCTGGTGATAATAAGGTTATCCATGTGAAAAAGCTTGATAATAGAGCTAACATGTGTGCAAAACACACGTATAAACAGAAAGAGGAGAATTCTTTTGGGTTGCACAGTCGTACAGGAAGGGAGAGCATTAGAAATATTAAATGTAAACATTTTAAAAATAGAGTACTTGCCAGCTTGCTGTAAAATTATCCCACTGCTAGAAACAATACCGCCAGACTAAAACATAAACAATATGTTCAACAAATTGTGGAGAAAGAGCTTGTTGTAAAAAGAAAATTATTTATTTTAACTATGAATCGCATGAAAACACTGACATGTTTAACTTTGACATATAAATTATATGTTAGAAAATAAAATTCAATGTGTTAAACTTTTCTAACATATTTGGAGGCTGTTGGATACACACATCCAGTACAGAACCATACTTTAACGAAGAAGTTTACCATACATACACTAATTGGGTCCTATTTCTCAATAATGAAGGATGTTGCTATAAAGTTATACATGGGTCTGTGGTAGGCTTTGGAAAAAACCTCAAAACTTTATCAGAACTTTATTAGTAGCATTTTGAGGAGAAAGCTACTAAACTTCATGTCTGCGAATGGAATTGTGCTTCTATATGCAATATTCAGAATAAATCCATGGAAAAACTATAACAGTTTATCACTACTTTTAAGGAAACACATCTGCAAGGCGAAATTAATATTTTTAAACAAGGGCTATTGCCCATTTAGAAATATCACCCAGCTCCAAGGCAATTCTTACGTGTTTCAATCTACCAAGACTGCCTCATTGCCAGAACCCAGAAGCAAGCCATTGCACTCAGCCTTTTTTGAAAACTGACATCCCCTCTCTGGGGTAAGTTTGTCTCCTTCATAATCGTGTGATTGAATAGATGGCCACACCGGCTCCACAGTCCATTGTACATTTTCTCTGCCTTTTTGTAACGCAGTTTTCATATTCTCCTAGTTCCCGGCTGGGATCCCATGTGAGTACCCCTTCTTTTCCTTCACTTCCCTGGAGAGCACACATCTCACCCTGTCAGTAGTATTCTAACTCAGGTACTTTCATTCCTTGGTTGCATTTAATTCCAGCGTTTCTGCTGGTTTTGGTCTACCCTCACTTATTCCTATTATCCTTCCACAGATGTCCCTGCATTGATAGGTCCTGAAGAGACCCCTCACAGCGAATGGGGTCGAAGCGTCGTCGACAATATTGAAAGCAAACCATTTGCCAGTCTTGATTACTATATCAGAGAACTGTGTTCATCCTGTATCTAAACCAATGGTCGACTTTGTCATTATGGAAACTTGTTCTTTATGTCACAGAATTTCATGCACAGTGTTATGAGTTCCATGTTCACTTGGGGACACTACGCACTTATATTGAACACCATTGTAAATATTTTTGTATATAAACTTCCTGAACTTACCAGTATTACGCTGTATTTGGTCTCTCTTCTCTTTTGGACATCCTCTTACCCCTATTTCTATTGCCATTGTGCATTGCAATATTGTGTACTGTCTACCATAGTTTCCACAGGAACCGCTGTTTTTTGCTATAGTGTACATACCCTTGTTCCTTGTGAGTAGGGTTTCCCTAGTTGTCCTGTTATGCCAAGGCCATTCTTAGGCTGCCTTCAAAATAAAATGTGTAATTCAAATTTTGATGACATTAAAATGCTTTCCACTCATCATCATTCAAGTATAAGACAACTTGTATGATCTTTATGCTTTGTTAAAGGACCAGCAATACAAATGGAGCAAATTAATTATGCTCTACTACACTGTAATCCACAAAATTGCCTCTCAATTTCAGACTATGTACAATCACAATACTTTGGTGGGGAATCAGAAATTTCTGTGTGTCCAAATATTGCCTACTCACAAAATACTACGGAAAATTTGATTATGGACTTCAAACGTTATAAATTGGATATTTTGCTGTTCAACAAAGCAATTTCTAAAATTCCAAATAAAGTGTACATCTGCTGTACATTTTGGCAAACAAATTAAATAAATTGATTTACTACAACGAACAGAAAAAGAAGACAGAGCAATTTGGAGAAACCTTGCCATTTATGTGATTGTCGAAAACAAATATGATGTTTGTGCTGATTAAATCTTATGTGATTTTGCCTTGGAAAAGTGGACCACAACTTTATGCTTCACATGCAGTTCACAATAATTTAGAGATTTTCCCCATACCTTCATAATTACAAAATGTAAATTTACATGAAAGTATATTCATTCAAACTCTACATCCATTTCAAACTATTAGGGAAGGTTGTTTATCTGCCATTAGATTAAAAAACAAATTAAACTGTGTGGGTACAGCACACATTAGAGCAGACTTTAGTTGTATTAGTTAATGGAGTCCCAACAAAAGACTAAACACTTTTTCAAGAATTAACAAGCATTTCTAAAATACAAGATGCAATTTTGTACTTTTTACAAAATAACATACACTACAAAAATATATATAGACCAACTACAGGCAAACCTCACTCTCAGCCCACCCACCGACCTCTCCAACACCGACGACGCTGCCCGCAACCTCAGACGATAAATTGACGACTGCGCCAACACCCTCGCCCGCTGAAAAAAAGCACCTACAGAGACACCAGCAAGAGAGCCAGCTGGTTCACCCCGGAACTCTTAGCATCCAAGCGTACCTGCCGGAAACTAGAGATGAAATGGCACAGTGAAAAGACACCGGACAGCCACGCAGCCCACAAAGACGCCATCCGCAACCACCATCACCTCATCAGGGCCGCCAAGAGGATCTCCTTCAAAGACCGCCTCGAAAACAACGCACACAACAGCAAGGAGCTCTTCAACATCGTGAAGGAACTCTCCAACCCCAGCTCCAACACCAACGACATCCCGCCGTCGCAAGCCCTGTGCGACTCCCTCACCACCTTCTTCCACCGCAAGGTCACCGACATCCACGACAGCTTCAACACCCAGACAGCCCCAACAGACACCGACACACCAGACTCGCCGCACACCATCGACCACGACCCCTTGCCAGCCTGGGCCAACGTGAACATCGATGACACCATCAAGACCATGAGCACAATCCACTACGGCTCCCCGTCAGACCCTTTTCCGCACCACATCTTCAACAAAGCCAGCAGTTCCATCGCACCCCACCTGCGCAACGTCATCAACCTCTCCTTCGAGACCGCGAACTTCCCAGAGAGCTGGAAACACACCGAGATCAACGCCCTGCTCAAAAAACCCAAGCCGGACCCGAGAGACCTCAAGAACTTCCGGCCCATCTCCCTGCTTCCCTTCCCAGCCAAGGTCATTGAGAAGATCGTCAACAGACAGCTAACCCGATACCTCGAAGAAAACAGCATCCTGGACCCATCCCAGTCAGGGTTCCGCAGCAACCACAGCACTGAGACTGCCCTCATCGCCGCCACTGACGACATCAGGTCCCTGCTGGACAACGGTGAGACTGCAGCCCTCATCCTGCTGGACCTCTCCGCCGCCTTCGACACTGTCTGCCACCGCACTCTACGCGCACGCCTCCACGACGCAGGGATCCGAGACAAGGCCCTGGAATGGACCACCTCCTTCCTCTCCGGCAGAACCCAGAGCGTCCGCCTCCCCCGTTCCGATCCGAAGCCTCCGAGATCATCTGCGGCGTACCCCAGGGATCATCCCTCAGCCCGACACTGTTCAACATCTACATGGCCCCGCTCGCACGCATCGCCCGACAGCACGACCTCAACATAATCTCCCTACGCCGACGACACTCAACTGATCCTCTCCTCACCAAGGACCCCTCACCGCCAAATCCAACCACCACGAAGGAATGAAGGCCGTCGCCGATTGGATGAAGAGCAGCCGACTAAAACTGAACACGGACAAGACGGAGGTCCTCATCCTCGACTCCAACCCTTCAGCCTGGGACGACTCCTTGTGGCCTACGACACTGGGGGCAGCCCCGACACCCACCGACCACGCACGCAACCTGGGAGTCATCCTCGACTCAACGCTCTCCATGGCCAAGCAAGTCAACGCAGTCTCCTCCTCCTGCTTCAACACCCTCCGCATGCTCCGCAAGATCTACAGGTGGATCCCGACAGATACAAGAAGAACAGTCACCCAGGCCCTCGTCAGTAGCAGACTCGACTATGGAAAAGCCCTCTATGCGGGAGCCCCAGCCAAGCTCATCAAACGACTGCAACGCATTCAAAATGCCTCGGCACTCCTGATCCTCGACGTACCACGCCACAGCCACATCACCCCCCACCTGAGAAACCTGCACTGGCTCCCCGTCGACAGGAGAATCTCCTTTAAACTCCTCATACACACACAAGGCACTCCACAAGACCGGCCCAGCCTACCTCAACAGACGGCTCTTCTTCTACGCCCCCAACCGCCAGCTCCGCTCCGCCGACCTCTCCCTCGCCACCGTCCCCCGCATCCGAAGAACCACCACCGGCGGCAGATCCTTCTCCCACCTCGCCGCCAAGACCTGGAACACCCTTCCACTCAGCCTACGACAGAGCCAAGACCTGCTGACCTTCAGGAGGCTACTCAAGACCTGGCTGTTCGACCAGTAGCGGCACCCCCTCCCCTTTTTTCTTCCCTTTTTTCTTCCCCAGCGCCTTGAGACCCTCGCGGGTAAGTAGTGCGCTCTACAAATTCCGTGATTGATTGATTGATTGACTTTATAGAGACTACTGAACTTCTATTTACAGATGAAAGTGATATTTGCCAGTTTCAGAAAATGACTTAAGAATACTCGAAGCTCATATATATGAGCACTACAGTATACACCCACTGCATTCTAAAGATGTAATGGGTGATAACTTAGAACGGTATCATATGAGAAAGACTACAGAGATCCAGTTAGTATCTGGAAAAAAACTTTAGAAGCTAGATGTTATCCAAATTTATTTCCAACAGGAAAAGGAGGGCGATATGATGATAGTCCTATTCAAATTTTTGCTTCGGAGGACCCACATTTTAGGCAAAACATTCCTTATATTTTCATTCTCTTCCATGAAAGTGAACTATCTCTGACCTCCTATGCTGCTGCACATGTGATGTGAGCTGGAACAGGATTTACAGCTAAAGATTTCCTAAAGAAGGTGGAAAGCAATGATGAAAACCTCAAATATAACTTAATAAATATTATGGCATGTCAGCAAGGTACAAATTAATATTGGTTCCAAAGACAATGGAGAACTAAGATGTATGTTGAGGAATTTGGGACCACCTAATTGGTTTCTCACCTTGAGTTGTGCAGAATACCTATGGGATAATTTATACAGTTTCCTACTTAGAGCAAACAATAATCTAACAAATGTTGCCTTTAGGACACCTGGTGAATTATGATCTTTACATCCAGCAAATGTTTGCAGATTTTTAAATCACAAATTTCAGACTATCCTTACGTTCTTAACAAATTAAACAAAAATTCCCTAGGAGAGGTTGTTGATTTCTTTTGGAGAAAAAAGTCCCAAGCAAGAGGTGCACCTCACATTCATATGCTCTTGTGGATACAGAAATGCTCCACAATTTGGCTATGGCTCATATGAATCTGCTCTTAATTGTATTACGCAATATGTTACTTGTGATATCCCTACCAAACAAAATAATAATAAACTGTTTAAAGCAGTCATAAAATTTCAAACTCATAAATGTGGGAAATACTGCTTACGGAAATTTAAAAACAAACCTAAACAGTACACAAAATAGCGTTCTACTTTCCTAAGACCAATTCTAATTAAAGTAAGAGTCATCAATCTTATGTCTTCTGTTAGGCATGTCGTTTAAGAAAAGTCTCCTAAAAATACATATGATTTAAAAAGAGCACATGCATCACAGCAGATCACTGCCTACAATCCTTTAATACTACATATACAGAATGCTAATATGGATATACAATTTGTTGCAGATAATTCTACTGCTGTAGCCCTCTATGTCACTTCATCTATTACTGAAGCTGAAAAAACAGATATGAAGGAAGTATGATAAGAGATATTTGCTGATCAACCTTTAACTGAAAGGCTATTTCGATTTAGCCTTCAAATGCTATCTTACAGAGAGGTCAGCAGTTATGAGGCATGTGACCCTTTAAGCTCTTCAAGTTTATATGCTAAATCTCACACCATTACGCGGCTTAGTTTAGAATTAGCATCCTATCAAAGAAACGTTTTGAAACGTTTGCCAGAAATTCAATATCTTGCTCACTTTGAGCCAGAGAACAAAAACACTATCAAAACGAATCTGTTGGACACTTACTACCCTAACAGAAGTCTTTTATTGGAACAGTTATCACTGTATGAAGTAGGTCAATTTGATACTGACAGAAATAATGTCGTTGAGGATGTTAATACTGGAAAATCTTGTGTTGATGGAACAGGCGGCTGCTTAATACATCATTCCAAGCCTACACTAATTAATCACTGCAAACGTACATATGACAATAGTACTAATAAAGATTTTTTTTTGTTAACACTTTTACAGCTTTTTAAACCATGGCCAAAAGAGAAAGAATTGCTTGGAGCATCATTATCATATGAACAGGCTTTTTTATGCCTATAAAACATATATTACAATGCCAGAATTCCAAATTTATGTTGAAATGTTGGACCAAGAAATTTTAAAGGAAAAAAATACAATGTGAAATATTATGCAATACTACAAGTACCAATATTACACTTGCAGACCTGCTTGGACCTGCTTGGACAACCAAATATTGCTAATGTAGCTACTGTCTCTATGGGTAAGGTAGAACTTGCTATGGATGAAATGCGTAAACCTGGTGAGAACTTACATTACCGTATATCAATATTAAATACTGAACAGCTTGAAATATTTCAACATATTCAAACAACTGTAGATCATGGCCTGCAACATGAACATGGTTTATGAATATGTTCAAATATTTCAGCGTATATTACAATATATCTCAGGCCAGACTGGGTAAATGTTTCCTTATAAAAGTTATAACTGCTTACCTTCACAAAGTTACTAGTTTCAACTTATCATGTGTTGTTACTGCTCCAACTGGATTAGCTGCACATAATATTAAAGGGATTACATTACACCGACTACTATCAGTGGTGCATGATAACAAACTAGAATACTTAGAATTCAATTGTGATTCCTCTCAGGAACTTTGTCGAGCTCTTAAACAATGACAGGTTTTGATTATAGATGAGGTTACTATGGTTTCAAACTTAACGATGGCTTTTGTTCACTTACATGTGACAGAAATACTCAAGACATCTTATGATAGTCTATTTGGAAGTAAACATGTTATAGTTTTTGGCTTCAACTTACTCCTGTAAAAGGGCAGCCAATTTTCAAAACAGTAACAGAAAATAAAGGAAGTATTGGTAATGTCAATATTTGGTTACATTTCGCATAATGTGAACTTACACAAAATATGAGACAAGCAAATGATGAGGAATATGGCAAAATATTAAAAGGTATTAGGTTAGGAATTATAACCAAACAGGCAAAGAATATGCTTCAAACAAGAACTATATCCAATTTATTCCAAAATTGCAAAAGTGCAGCATAAGTTACAGATTATGTTCTTTTGGAGGCACTACCTATTGTTTGTTTGATGCCAACCCAAAAATGCTCTAATGTTAATATAGATATGTTATCTAAGGAAAACGAAATAATTATACATTTACCTTGTAAAGATTGTTTTGAAACTCATTGGGGGATATTCTCAAGAACGTGTGATAATTATCGCAAAATTAGTTTAACGCAACTTTGCACATCGCAGTCTATCGCTGGAAAATAACGCTGTGTTAACGTTGTATTCTCAACACGGCGGTACTATGCGATAGTCTCACGCTAACGCGTCAAATAACCGCGATAAAATTTCCATGACGGCAAAAAAACGCGAAACACGAACGCGAAAAAAGTTGCGATGTGGCCAACCGCGATAAAAAAATCAGCGATAACCAGCAACAGGCCTGCAATTCCCACGCGTCATGCGGGAAAATGCACTAGAAAAGCACCGAAAAACACAAACAAAATAATTCAAACTGCGTAGCACCATGGAGATAGCCGGAGCAAGTACAGAGGACGACCAGAACCCCACAAGCCCCCAGGAGGACCAGCCTGGGACCTTGGGGTCATGGAAGGGCAAGGAGAAGAAGACGAGGAAGACGAGGTTCAGTCCGCAGGAAAACAGGATCATCATCACGGAGGTGATAGAACACCACCAACAACTGTTCGTCACCTCCAATGTGTCATTGGCAAATAAAAATGCAATATGGCAGTCCATCCTGGACAAGGTAAATGCAGTCGGAGTGAGGAGGAGGACAATTGGAGAGGTCAAGAGGCACTGGAATGATGCGAAGCGCAAAACCAAGAAGAAACTCGCTGACCACCATCAGGCACCAATGCAGACTGGAGGTGGCAGTCCAGCGGAACACCAGGAGCTGGATGAGATGGAGGAAATGGTGGCCACAGTCATCAGTGGGGAGACAGTGGCAGGAGTTGGGGGTCCGGACACTGCTCGACATGACCTGACACAACAGCACCAGGGTGAGTACCGAACAGGGACTGGGGGACGGGGGAGATGGGCACAATGGCACACATGCACAAATAAGTAGAGCACACTGCACACACACAATGACTCTGGATCATGTCCCTGATCCCCTTGGCACACTGCAGCACACATACAAACAGCAAGTAGACCCCCGTCCAATATGGGCACAAAGGGGTCCCTCCCCACACAGCACCAATCTCACAACCAACCCATGCACACGTGTCAAAACCAGCAAAGCTGCGTGTCTGTGAGCCACCATGACAATGCAAGTGACACTGCATGACGAATAGCATGGCTGCAGTCCAATTATCATGACATGGTGCACGCCACGACACTGGGGTGGCTGAGTGTGGAACACATCCGGAAAGGAGCAGGTCACACTCTGACACATCCATGTGCACAAACAACCCCTGATGTCAACAACACATCTGCGGATAAACCATGCCCAAGAGTCCAAAATACGAACAAGAGCCAAAATTAGCCAAGTCTGCAACATCTCAGCACTGTAGAAGCACAGAAGTCAAAGGCACGCCGCCTCAAAGGGATAAGGGGCAGCAAAATCACAGCTTCAAGGGCGACTCTCCCACAATGCAGCACACACACATAGCAATAACAGCACATCAACATTGACGACAATGTGGTACAAAGTGCAACACTTTCACTACAGAACAGAGGACACAACTGGTTCCGCTTGTGCGTAGAAACTGGCCAATCACATCTGGCATAGCAGGAAACTGTGAGATGAAAATGTACGTGTACAACCTCACATCCGTGATGTATTTCAAATGTCCACTGTCCCGCATCAAATAGTCAGCTCCTCCCAAACAGTCCCAATGTACATTGTCATGCAGTCTGTATGTAAACTAGAACAATGCATCAACATACATGTCAACACAATGTTAAAATGCATCTCCCCTTCACATTGCAGAGGGACAATCAACACCTCCTGCAGAGCAGACCAGACTACTCATCAGTGATGATGAAGAGGACCTCCACACCTTCGACACCGACGCCCTACAACAGCTCATGGACATCTTAGGCAACCCACCTCCAGGAGCAGGGCAGCCCAGCTAAATTGAGGAGACCCCACCCCCTGCACAGACCACACAGCAGGAAGCACCCACCACCACGGCTGGCTTCCAGCACCTCACCGAAGTACACATCGCATTCCAAGGCCAGGTGTTAGACTGCCAGAAGGAGGTGGCTGAACAGGTGCGGTGGGTTTCGACCACATGGCAGCCAAACTAGATTACATACGTGGGTGTCTAATTCCCATCAGGGACCACTTACACTCCCCAACGGACACCCACACTGTGACAGAGACTCACGCATTTGCACATTTCCAGTACTGAACCACGCCCAGAGCCCCGGGATAATCATTCACACCCCTACGCTGTACTTGCGTACGCCAGCCCAGTCCACTCCTCTTATGTATAAAGGGGGGGACGACAAAGCTACATTTCCAAGGTCTTACCCACTGCCTGAGGTGACATGGTTGCGTCCGCTGTACACAGCACAATGTAATGTGGTAGGGCCCAGGGCCATCATGCATACGTAATGAGCACACAGACACACTTTGATAGTTAGTTGACCTGCCTACGGGCACGTGCGCCCGGCCACTTTTCATTACCAGGGTCACCTGACCAGTGACGCCTTTGCTGGATGGGTGTGGGGTGAGTGTGAGCCAGCCCTCAGGGAGTGGTTAGTGCTGGCAACAACTTGAACAGTGATCACTATTAAAGCGGAAACAGAAAACACCAACATAACACAAACAACTGCGAAGCATCATGGTGGTAGCCGGAGCAAGTACAGAGGTCACCCAATATTCAATCAGAAGGGTCCGTGAGTTGCAGTGCACTGAGGTAGGGGCACCAGAGCTGAGCGTGCTCATGTGAAGAAATTGTCTAGGATTGTGTCCCTTCTGGATATTCCTGCTGCAGCTGCAGTGGGGTGTGTTACACCTGCCTCATCTTCCTCATCATCGTCCCAGGTCTTCCCCACTGCCTGAGGTGACATTGATGCGTGAGCTGTCCACAGCACAAGACTCAATCAGGAAGGGTCCATGAGTTGTGGTGCACTGAGTTAGTGGCACCTGAAGAGCTGAGCAGGGTATCAAGCTGATGATGGCATCCAAGACAGGTGTGAGCAACTCTGATAGTCTGGCTGTAAGACTCTTTCAACTCTGGCAGTTGTTGGTTGGAGGTGGTGGCGTGTGCAGCCAGCGGTGATGCGTCGTCCGGGCAGGTCAGCACTCGATTTGATGTGTGAGCCCTGGTGGACCGCAGTTGAGGCCGGAGGCAGCGGTCAGCGCAGGGCCACAGACACATGGCGTTGATGACCCCCAGTCCATCGACTCAGAGGCCATCCAATATTCAATCAGACAGGGTCCATGGCTTGAGCTGCACAGAGTTAGTGGCCCCGGATGCACTGCGGCCGGCACAGGCACACCGCCAGGGGACGGTGACTTGCGGTGCACTGAGGTAGGGCCAAGAGAGCTGAGCGGGTCCTCGTCGATGTCGAAGGTGAATGTCGCGGAGTGTTTCGGGGGACAGTGGAAGGTGTTCTTCCAGGGCATGATGCAGAGGGCAGATCCAAGCAGAAACAGACAATATGGAGGAGATGAATGCTACAGACTCATTTTTAACAACAAGTCAGTATCAGCTACATGATAATGAAGATAACCTCCAGGCCATAGACTCAGACGCCACCAAAGTTTAACCAGAGAGTGTCCATGAATTTCGGGGCACAGAGTTAGTGGCACCACAGCTGAAAGGGGATACAGTCTGCGATGAGGCCTGTAGAATGGTATAAACTCTGCCATAAAAAAATCAAGACTCAGTTCCAAATGTGTGACCTACTTGACCGCAGTGTAGGCTAGAGGCAGCGGTCAGCAGGGGCCCACAGCCACGTGTCGTTGGCTTGCGATGCATAGAGTTAGTGGCACCAGAGCAGTTGTTGGTAGTGTTCGATCACCTCCATAACGATGATCCTTTTTTCCTCCGGACTGAACCGCGTCTTCCTCTTACTCCTCTCCTTGCGTACAATGATATGAACTCGGCCATTGAATAATCAAGACTCAGTTCCAAATGTGTGACCTACTTCACCACAGTGTAGGCCGGAGGCAGCGGTGGAGTACGTCAACGAGAAAGGAGTGCTGGGGGCCTGTGTCGCGGAGGCCAGCGATGGTCTGAGGAGGCTGCCAAGGTCGCGGGCCTCGGGCTTGGAGCTTGCACCGGCACGTGGTGGGCCCTCTTTGACACACGCCGGTGTCAGCAGGTGAGCAGTGAGGCCTGGGTGCGCAGGGGCGGCCAAGACGGGCCTGGGGACCAGCGGCCTGGGGTGCAGCAGGCGCACAGGATCGCAGGCACCACCGCTCACGGCGTCGGCCTCGTGGCGGGGTGAGAGGCACCGCCCTGGCAGACATGTTGGCCATTCCGGAAGAGAACCACGCCAAGAGCAACGTGCTTTTTATTCACACCCCTACGCTGGCCTGGCATACGCAGGGCCAGCCCACTCCGCTCACGATTACAGGGGGGGACGTAACAAGCTACATTTCCACGATCTTCCCCACTGGCTGAGGAAACATGGTTGCGTCCACTGTCCACTACACTCCAAACACCAGCAGTGTATGTCGACATGGAAATGTCTGTGGTCTGCATACTCAAGTCTGTCCAGCACATCCACGCCACACTTGGCATTGTGTACATTCTCATTCATGGGTCACTTGCCTCCTTCGCACATGCCTGGTTCCCACCTCTCCCCACATTCTGCTATTGTGTGGCTGTGGTGCCATGCCGTTGTTGGCTTGTGTACATGGCTAGCCCAGGTTACCACAGTAAGTTGTGTTGTCGTGTCTGGTATGTGGGCATGTTGTTTGTCATGTTGTATGTGATTTTGTAACGTGTGCATTCCCAGAGTTGTGAGTTGTATGTTGGTGGAGTTGAGGTGTGTGGTGTGTTCAGTTGGTACTTACCGACGAGCATTGCATTTGCATAGATGCCAGCCTCAAAGCGCTGGTTGATGATGGACTGTTGGAAGATGAAGGAATCATGCACACTGCCTGGGTAGTTGGCGACGGCATTGTTGAAGAGTCCCCGGTGGTCCACTATTGCCTGCACATTGATGGAATGCGTGTGCTTCCTGTTGAGGTAATTGTGTGCAGTGGCGGCAGGGGGCACGAGCAGTACATGTGTGCAGTCGATTGCCCCCAACACGTGCGGGAAGACAGCTATGGCGTAGTTCCATTGCTTGGTCCCCAGCTGTTCCTGCGCAGTGTGTGGGAAGTAAAGGTGCTGGTGTACCAAGCTGATGATGGCATCCAAGACAGGTGTGAGGAACTTGGATAGGGCTGGCTGTGAGACTCCTCCGACTCTGGCAGTTGTTGGTTGGAAGGTCCCAGAGGCCAACAGGTGCAGCACAGCCAGCAGCTTTGTCTGCGGAGGGATGTTGGTTGTTCGCTGTGTTGGTACCGTCAGCCTGTGGGCAATGTGGGTGAGGATGCGGAGGATGGTTGTCCTTTAGAGCCTGTAGTGGGCAATGACATCCTCTGGTGTTAAGTCTGTGAGGCTGGTGTGTTTTCTGAAGGTCCGCTGTCTTTGGCTGCGCTGCCTCTGTGGTAGTCCGGGTGGGGTCCGGGTGGGGTGGCAGGCCTGGGGGTGGCGGCGGTGGGTGTTGTGGCCCTCTTGGGGCTCTGAGCTGCATGATCAGTATCTCCATGCCATCTGTTGTTCTTCAGGTGTGGCTCTGGGCTGGGCTCCCTTTTATGGTGCAGGTTGTCGTCTTACTTAACACCAGGTAAGAGCAGGTGTTAAATCCCTGCTGCTAACGCGCCTTATCGTCTGTTTTGGGATCTTATCGCCGATCTGGCTGGTCGTTGGGAATATTGCGAAGTGGTGTTATCGCGGCTTTTTGCACAGGAACGCCTACTCTGCATCTCATTAGCGTTAGTTGCCGGTGTCATCCGTGGCGATGTTTTTTGCGGCTGCTATCGCAGGATAACTGGCGATATCGGCTGTTAGCACCAGCTTGTGAATAGGGCGATAAATCTATCGCCACTTTGGCTGCGATAAAGTGCCGTTAACTCGGCGATAAGTCCTTGAGAATATGCCCCATTGAGTATTCCGATAACTAAATCCTTATCTACAAAATTATTAAACTTGGAAAATTCAGTGTCTCGGACTGCGGGAATAGAAAAAGACCTATTTCTTTGTAAAAAAATTTGTGTAATTTTATGTCAAAATTTGGATGTGGAACACGGACCTGTAAATGGAGCAATGGGACATGTACTACATTTTGTTAAATATAAATATAAAAGTAATGATGATATTGAATTTCCTACTGTTAAATTTGACAATATATAGCAACCAAAGCAAATTTCTAAAGCAACTGCTCTAGAGAAAGAACAAGGTCCTGTATATTTATTTATGCAGTAACAATACATAAATCTCAAGGATTAAGCTTGGTTTATGCTTTAATTAACATTGGCTCTAGTGTTTTTAAAGAGAATATGGCATATGTTGCTTTATCGCAAGTGAAAACATTAAAAGCACTAGATATCATAGACCTTGATGTCACAAAAATGTATACTCCTTCTCTTGGAGAATATCCGGTTGTGTCTAAACCTATGATATATATGAAAAGAAAAGTTCACAAAGAATGAGCCTTTACACATAACACAACCGTGTAAGAAAAACAAAAGAACACAACATTGAAATGTTTGGCTTTCAGTTTAGTAATGCAAATGGGATTAACTGCTATAGTAATGTAATTGTTAATCTTATTCTATATTTACCTTTAGTAAAAGAATTGTACAAAATAGACATAACCCTTTTGTGAGACTGTAAGTAATCTGTATTCCTACCTCAATCCGAAAAACAACTGTGCCAGTCTATAGGTGGTATTAGAGATATTGTTGATGTTTGTACAGGAACAGTTCGCCTCTCTATAAATCAACAACAAGATGCACATGAATTCTGTATGGCTATTCTTGGAATTATAGCTAATGAGACTTTGCCGCATACAGAACTCCTTGGCGCAAGCTATTATTGGGAACCTTTCAACCCCTTTAATGCTTTGTCAACAGTCATGGAATTTGAAAGATTTGTATACCTTCCTATTCCGATTATAAATCCATATAATTTAATAATGTAACATCAAGCTGTGCATTCCAACTTTTTTCAAACTGTGCATCGAAGGTTGTGTCGAAACTTTGGTTAACTATGGTAAATAAGTATTTTGTTGTAATGATACAAGAAGCGCTCCAGATTATATCAAAATGAATTACCTTGATTACTCTTTTCAATGCTAGTCAAATTTCCATTCCTGGACGCACTTTCACTTGAATTGCCATTATTTTCCATCATGGAGAAAACATTATTTCAGCACAGACATTATACAATATATTTAAGAAACATTACAGGATAAAATGAATGTGATGACACTACGTTAACCTTTCAACACAGATAGCCTAAAAAGTTGCTAAACTCTTAACTGCTTATTCTAATTCCAAAATTATAATTTAAGGTACAACCTTATACAAATCTGGAATATGGACTGGGTATAGTACATAATAGCAATCAGTAGATATGTCATTATGCGGCCTAGCATAGTTGATGGCTTTCGAAACAATCTACAGACTTAGGGAAAAAATGTAGGCCTGACAGGTTCCTATTTTTGCTGTTTTTGCACTACTTGCCATTTGCACTAATTTCTTTGTATGAACTGCTGCTTGACTTGCTAATCTGTTTTTAAAGACCCTGATGATATCGTTTTATTAAATTGTTTTTTAATGCTGTGAATTGTTGTTTTTGGTTCTGAGTGTGTTATACTCAGTTAACTGCACTCGATCGAGGCCGAACTCCCGCAGCGGCCATCTTATTTTTGCCACGCGTTTTTCGAGTTGAGCGCACTAGTGGCTGCACGCCGCCCTGCCTCATTTACTATTTAAATGGGCAGTGAGCGGACGCGTGCAGCGGGCGCGCCGAAGGCAAGCCCGTCTGCGCCCGTCCGGGCCCAGGCGGGACCAGGGGCCATGAACCCTGGCCAAATTTTAGAAAATTCGGAAAACTTAACACGTTATTCTTCTGAGCAGTTGCTGAAATATCGTAGTATTCCCCACTCCGAGTGTAACCTACTTCACCTTTTGGACGATGTTACTAGCTGTTCTTATTGCAATTTTACGTTTTGTATAGCGCCCTGTAGAGAGCAGAGCCATTCAACCTCTGATACTGCCACTTTCCCGCAGGATAACCACTTTTCCCAATACAGCAACTCACCTAACAAGGATTTTACTTTCTGGAACATTAACTGTCGTTCCCTCCCTAAACACAAGGCGGACATTTTCGACCTCTTAAGTAGTGAACAGCCAGATGCCATCTTTTTGACTGAAACGTGGCTGCATACGAGCTCGGGTCCAGATGTGGCCTCCGCTTTACCACCTAATTACGCCATAGCTAGGAAGGATAGAGATCTTAGGAAAGGGGAGGTATTGCTATAATTTTTAATAAATCCTACTCATGCAAATTGGAAGAGCTGCCTTTCATGGGTTGTGAGGCGGCCTTATTCAAACTTGCCTTGACCCCTCAATTCACCTTTTCGGGTATACTTATTTACCGTCCCCCTGGGTCGTCTGGCCCCTGGGCTTCCTCATTTCCGGATTTAATCACTCCTCACCTTCTTAAAGCGGCAAACTTTACCATTCTGGGTGATCTTAATCTTCATCTCGATAACCCTGAATGTACAATCAGCAGTACGCTGATCTCTGATCTTGCAGCGATGAATTTGTTGCTTTGTAACACTTGCCCCACTCACACGGCAGCCATTTTTACTGGATCCCATCTTCTCCAGTCTATCTAACATTCAATGCCCGCCTGCTTTTCCCTTATGCTGGTCAGACCATTTTGCAGTCAAGTTTCATTGTACAGTTCCGGTGAATCTGTCTACAGCTGTATCTGGAACTCAGGAAAAATCTAGGAATTGGGGCAAATTGGATATGGAACTTTTCAATAAACTCCTGTCTAATAGTGTCCCCACCATTCATCAAATGTTGACCACCTCTTAGGGCACAATCCACAATTGGATTCTTAAAGCAATTAATGATTGCCTTCCACCCTCAATTAAAAGGTCATATAATCATCGCCCCCTGCCCCTTGGTTCACAGAGAAATTAAAAATTGAGAAAACTAAATGCAAAGCTTTGGAAAGACGCTGGAGGAGGAACTATGCGCCTGACTCCAAACTCAAATATAAAAAGGCCTTAAAAGATTACCAAGCCCTCTGTAAATCAGCTCGCGCAGATTTTGTTTCATCTACCATTTCCAATGCGCAGAACTGTTCACGCACCTTGTTTACAATGGTCAAAAAGTTGTCTGGTTCTGACACTCAGCCCACGCCCCCATCGTAGATGGGCCGCAATGCAACAACCTTGCTAATTTTTTCCTGAACAAAGTGAAGCAAATACACTCTACACTATGCAATACTCTGTCAGTTGCCTCTACTCAGCAAGCCTCCACCCCTGAGTTTATTTGTACGGTTGACTCCACTAATAAACTGGAATCTTGGTAGGTCCTAGACATTAATTCATTTAAGAAGATCCTAGGTAGCATTAAATCAGACTCTCCTTGCGATCTCCTTCCTACCGTTGTGTTGCAGCAGCTTGAATTACCGTCTCTTATGTTAATCATGGAGCTACTTAATGCCTCCCTACAGGAGGCTATTGTTCCGCCTGACTGGAAACACGCCATGGTCCTTCCGCTCCTGAAGAAGGATAATGCTGATCCTGCCCAGCCATCCAACTTCAGGCCAATCTCTTTACTTCCGATCTATTCCAAAATTTTGGAAAAGCACATAAATTTACAATTAACCCAGTTTGTTGAATCTTCTAATTTCTTACACTCCTCTCAATCCGGTTTTAGAGCCGGTTTTTCGACCGAGACGACTCTTCTTGGAGTCACGGAAATGCTACGACATCGCTTGGACTTCGGGGACACGGTGGCCCTCATATTACTAGATCTGAGCGCCGCGTTTGACACGGTGTCTCACACCGTGTTAATAAAATCCCTACAGTCCCTTGGCATTTCTGGTCCAGCGCTTGACTGGCTTACATCTTTTCTCTCCAATCGGACATTCCAAGTCTTCTCATCTATGGCCACTTCCAAAACTTACTCTTCTCCTTATGGGATACCCCAGGGCTCTATTCTTAGCCCTTTACTATTTAATGTTTATACCAGACCCTTGGCGGCAATTGCTGAGGAGGCCGGGATGTCTTTTTTCTCTTATGCGGACGATACCCAAATCATCTTCTCCCTTTCTGCGGGGAAGATGTCCGGACCATCAGTTCTTCAGACCGGTTTAAGGAAAATTGCATCTTGGATGCAAGTCAACCTACTTAAACTTAATGGCGAGAAAACTGAGGTCCTGATTTTGGGGAAAAACAAAGACCTTTGGGGCCCCCAGCACTGGCCTGCCGAAATGGGTGCCCTACCCCAGCCCACCCACCAAGTCCACAATTTGGGATTCATCATTGATGACCAATTATCAATGAGACAGCAAGCAGTGAAGGTGGCAGCCACTTGCTTCACCATTTTGAAATGGTTGGAAAAAATGATCTGGATGCTCCCCTGCTCCACTCAAAGGACCGTAGTCCAGGCGCTTGTGACTTCTAGACTGGACTATGGTAACATCCTCTATTTGGGGGCAAATAAGGATCTGATACGGAGACTACAGGTGGTGCAGAACTCTGCCGCCAGATTACTTTGTCAGATCCCTAAAACTGCTTCCATCTCTGGCTCTTTGCAAGATCTTCACTGGCTCAAGGTATAAAGCCGTGTTAAATTTAAAGCCTTGAGCTACATGTTTAGGATCAAGTCTGGCACCGCCCCTCAATACTTGCAAGCCTTAGTCCATCCTTACCGACCTCCACGTCTGTTACGTTCCACTACTCAGGGGAAATTCTTGGTTCCCAGGGTTAAACTCTCACGGATGGGTGGTCGTTCATTTGCTTGTCTCGGCCCAACCTTGTGGAACTCTCTCCCCATATCGCTCCGTAATGAAACAATATATGTGAACTTCCGCAAATGTTTAAAAACTTGGCTGTTCAACCAGTAAACTCTGATTCTTTTGTTCCTTCAGGCTGGTACTGGGAAACCCTTGGGGCAGATTTACAAGCCCCTTGCGCCACTTTTCCCATGTTAAAAGTGACGCAAAAGTGGCGCAAGGGGCTTGTAAATAAGCCCCCTTGTTGGGTAGCTGTGCGCCTTATAAAATCAATTTAACATAACATGTAGTTTCTAACTATTATTTTCTTTCGTCCTTTTACCAAAAGTGACAGTTGAACAAGCACAGCCTTTAAGTGGATTTTTTCACAATCCATTTGACTTGTGTTTTATCCAGTATTTCATAATGACACCAATATAATGCTTATCTGCACCTTATTAGGTGGTAAATAATTGGATATATTTGTAACTTTATTGATACTTTTGTCTAAGAAACACTAAATAAATTTGCTTGCATTCATTAACTATGTATTGTAACAAATGGTAACATTATATTTAACAAACTTTTTTTCATTTTAGAAGTAATCCAATAGTAAAAAAAAATTACAAACTATATTGCTTCCTTATACATACCTATATAATATAACTTACCATTCATTTACCTTCTCCTTTACTGTTTTTTCACATAGATTATTTACTGCACCTGTGTGGAAAAATGTCACAATAATAACCAACTCTTTACTGTAATGAAAATGGAAATAGTTCTGAACATAACTTTTTTTCCCTCTTTTTGTTTTATACATTTTTTCTGTAATTTTGTTTTTTTTTAACTACAGGTCAGCTGGACCATCAATAAAAAAAATAAACAACGTACAGAACAGTGCAGAAGAAAACATCCTGGGACCCAAAGAAAAATCCCTATGAGTTCTGGGGGAGGGCACCGTTGACCTATTACTAGCTCCCTATGAATGTTTATATCACTCTCCCCTGAAACTATTGGCAGTACAAATAGTATGTCGCTGAACTAACATTCGGCTCCACAACATGCCCGTCTTGCCTCAGCCGGTGTACTGCAACCACCGAACCAGGTGGTGGAATGGAGAGTGCTGTTGAGCCAGTAGATGTGCCTGGAACATGAGTCTGGATGGCTGAAGTGGATGGTAGTGCACGCTGGAGTTCAGTAGTTGGTGCGGTTGCAGCATTTTCAAGTTTTTCCAACTCTAAGTCTCTTTTTTGTTCAGCCCGAGCCAAACGTGTAGCGTGCATAGTGTGAAGGTGCTTACGCATGCCAGTAGTACCCAGCAAGTACTGTTGGCCACTTTCCAGTGAAATGACCTTGGGACATTAGGTGCATGTCACATGCCACACATTCATCTTTATTCCCCAGCAGATAAAGAAACAATTACCACACTACCCACTCCATTCAGTGCTTTCTTCTTTCCAGCTCTTCATGCTTCTGGGCAATGGCCTCCTCATTCTCCTCCATTGCAGCCTCACGAACAGCACCACCCTCTCCTCCTTCTGCCATTCCTTTCCAAAACAAAGTCAGTATTCTCAGGAATCCAAAAAGAATACCAAAAGCAGCTGGCACAGTATTATGTCTCTGCTACTCAGAAAGGCACCAAAACCATAACCCGAAATAATTTGGAGCTTTCTATTGTTTCAATATGAAAGCTTTAGAGCATATCAGAAGCTTTCTTACAATCGTGAGGTATCGTTGTACTACTGAGATAGTACCGTGGTACCGCCGATAACAGAACATTTTTTAAAAACTTGCATGCAACAAAACAACAACACACAACCCCCCTTACAACAAGTATACTTTTAGAATTATAGTCAGTTTTATACAGTAAGGTGTTAAATGTACAACATGTACTTTTAGGAAAGTAGGCTACAATAATGTAGCCGAATGTTACTAAACAAATAGCCCGCACTTTTTATTATATTATAAACTGTTTGCTATATATTCTAAACATACTCCTATATTAAAGCTATAATTCTCCCATTCCATATCCATCCTTTATTCTATCTAATTACCTCTTTCACACAACAAAAATACTTTTGGTGTTTATACCTACAGTCTCATATAGTATTTCAATCACCTTTCCAAATAATTCAAATAAATGTGACAAGTTATAGTTGCCTCCCTGTATGACCGACATAGAGAATAAATGGGACGCTGTAGGGTGTTGTATAACACAGAGAATTACACTTTTCAGGTCTTACAGTCATTCTTCTTTCTGTCAAAATGGCTAACATCCATTCAAAACAGCAATATGTTCTTCTCTATCCTTGGTGAAAATCAAAATATCATCTTAGAAGGCTTGAATGCAGTCCAAATCTCAAAAGAACACATCCATCACCTTTTGAAACACGCTGGCAGCTGATGCCAGGCTAAAAGGTAGCCTTAGATACTTGTATGCACCATGAGGTGTAATAAAAGTTGTAAGATCTTGAGAGTCCTTACTCAAAGGGATCTGATGAAAAGTGAAATGAAGGTCAATGGTAGAAAAATATTTTGCCTCCTCAATATTAGCCAATATTTCTTGAATATGGGGATGGGGATAGCAGGCAAGAATGTTTTGATTCAATGACCGCAAGTCTACGCAGTACCTCGAAGTTAAAACTACAGGCGAAACCCACTCAGAGGAATCCATAGATTGAATAACACCGTCCGAACATATATCATTGAGTAAGACCTTAAGATCTTTACTGAACGCTAAACTGAATGAGTCTAACTTTATGAATGATAGGATAGGCATCTTTCTTCACTTCTTTTACAATGTTCAAAACCTTTTACATTCCCTATCTCATTTTTGAACACATTGGAAAAATTTCTCAACCAATAACTGAAGAACCTCCTCCTTTGTTTCTATGGCAAAAATGGGCATATCTCCAAGAACAATGAGTTCATCATCTTCTCCTGGCCTCAACAGAATGCCTAACCATGACAAGTCTTTCCAACCCACAATGTCATGCCCCTTGACAGGTATGTACACTTTTGTGTGAATACTCCTTCCCAAAAAACCATCAAAGAAACCCAGCAAATCAAGGTCATATTCCCTGAAGGCCTTACAGTTAATGTCATGTTTTTCAGCTTAAATTTTCTTTACCAAAGTTTAAAAAACATAGGGGCCGATTCCGATTCGGGCCGGAAAACGTACCGACCGACTCGGAGCCGGAATAAATACTGACCGACACGTACCGGTGCAGCCCGACCCGCAAAGTACGATGAGAAGCGTGCTAAATCCGACCGACTCGTACGGAACACAAGCCGAACGACCGAGCCGCGCGGAAAACAGCCATCCGGCCGGAAAAGCACGCGAATCGAACCGACCGACACGCACCAGGAAGAATCCCGAACGAAACGTACCCGCGAACTCCTACCCGCCAAGTACGATGCAACACGTGGAAAACACGACCGAGTCGCATGGAGCCCAAGCCGCACGACCGACACGCATTCAAAACTGCGAGCCGAAGCAACCCAAAACCCCGCGACCGACGCGTACGCAGCACAGAAAACAGCACAAACACAGCGTGAACGAATCTGAGAGGCTCGCACGAGACAACTGGAGGGTCCGACTCGGTCACAAGAACGTCTCCTACATGCACAAAAATAACCAAGGGAAAAAAACACAAAAAAAGGCCAAACAAGCAATCACAAAGCAAATAAATACTGGGGGAAACAGGGAACAAAGACACACCCACAACTCCACCCATATAAAGGACACA
Source organism: Calotriton arnoldi (assembly GCA_963921515.1). Taxonomy (NCBI): domain Eukaryota; kingdom Metazoa; phylum Chordata; class Amphibia; order Caudata; family Salamandridae; genus Calotriton; species Calotriton arnoldi. Next base: position 692,878 of record CAWUFW010008673.1, read on the forward strand.
AATCCCTACCATGATCCTTTGCAAATTCAAATTACCTGCCAGCACTCAACACCAACAGACAGCAACCACACACACACTCACAGCTCATCCATCACACAAGCCACACACCAGCAGCACCACAACAAATAGCACCCTCACATACACCCAGCAAAACACACACTCACACACCCTCACTTGCACACCAACACACACATCACACACCAGCACCACCCAACACCATGCCCCCAAAGAAGAATCACAAGTTCCTAGATAGTGAATTGGAAGTCCTGGTAGATGAGATCCTCAGGGTAGAGCCACAGCTGTTTGGTACATTGGTCCAACAGACACCCATGGCGCAGAAAACCAAGATGTGGGAGAGGATCGTCGACAGGGTGAACGCACAATCACCATGTTTGCGCACAAAGGTAGACATCCAGAACAGGTGGTATGACGTGCGCAGGAGGGTCAAGGAGCTGTTGAAGAAGGACTACATCGTGAGCCAACACACCGGCAATGGCCCTCCTGCCAAACCAGTATACCTCAGGCCCTGGGAGGAGAAGGTGCGGGCCATCCTACCACCAGTGAGCGTCTATGGACTAGAAAACATCCCAGAGCCTGGTGAGTACACAACAAATGTACACAATATTGTGCCACAATACACACACATCACTGTCAAGGGGAGAGTCAAACCATGCACCCTTAGCAAATACACACCAACCAAAACAGATCATCCCAAAATGTGTATGTCAGCCAGATAAACACAATACATGCCAGCTCATTGTGAAATGTAACTGTGTCATGACATGTACAAACCTAACAACAAATAGAGCTAGGCAGTGGCACAAATATAACCAACAAACACAGTCAGACATGTAGCCACCACCACAACACCACCTCACAGGGGAGCTCACTGAAAGGAAGGAATACTGTGTATGCTGGGCAAGTCAGTGTAGCCAATAGCATCATGGGAGTCGTAGTCACAGAAATTGCCCACCCTCACAATGCGCACATCAACATCACCATGAACCATGCCCACATCACAGGGAGTGCAAAACAACTGACAAGATGGCTGACACTGGCTACTGCTGTGGGGAGCACAAGGCCCTGCTGGCAACTGTGCACCAACCAACAGCAGGACACCACTGACTGACATCCTGAAAGACAACTTGCACTCCCTGCAATGGAAGCACGTTCCATGGTGGGATATCTGGCTGGGTGGGAAGGAGGACTCACAGCACTGACCATAGTCACCAGCAGCTCCACCCACACACCCCTAACACAAACTACACACAACTCACCTGGGAGAAAGCATTGCCTCACACACCAATCAAATATCCCACAAAGAACCACAACCCTGGGTCATGCAGTGTGAAGCACAGGGACACACATGGGACTTGTAGCAAAACAAACCCCAGGATAACACTGTCAGCCATCTTGTCAGCACAGGCACACAACCCCACAGGGAAGCTGAGTCAAAAGGAAGGAAGCATGGGCATGCTGGGAAGGGGGTGGAGGCAAAAGCATGATGGGAGTGGTAGTCACAGCCCAACATCCCCCACCCACATGGCCCAGCAAGAACACACCCAAGCATGCACACCTCACAGGGAGTCAAAAGCCACTTCAAAGATGTCTGACACTGGTGCTCTGTTGTGGGGAGCACAAGGCCATGCTGGGAACTGGGCACCAACCAACAGCAGGACACCACTGTCAGCCATCTTGCCATTGCTGTCACACCCACACACAGTGAAGTACACTCAAAAGGAAGGAAGTATGGGCATGCTGGGAAGGGGGTGGAGGCAATAGCATGATGGGAGTGGTAGTCACAGCTCAACATCCCCCCCACATGGCCCAGCAAGCTCACACTGAAGCATGCACACCTCACAGAGAGTGTAAAGCCCCATCAAAGATGTCTGACACTGGTGCTCTGTTGTGGGGAGCACAAGGCCATGCTGGGAACTGGCCAACAACCAACAGCAGGACACCACTGTCAGCCATCTTGCCATTGCTGTCACACCCACACACAGTGAAGTACACTCAAAAGGAAGGAAGTATGGGCATGCTGGGAAGGGGGTGGAGGCAATAGCATGATGGGAGTGGTAGTCACAGCTCAACATCCCCCCCACATGGCCCAGCAAGCTCACACTGAAGCATGCACACCTCACAGAGAGTGTAAAGCCCCATCAATGATGTCTGACACTGGTGCTCTGTTGTGGGGAGCACAAGGCCATGCTGGGAACTGGCCAACAACCAACAGCAGGACACCACTGTCAGCCATCTTGCCATTGCTGTCACACCCACACACAGTGAAGTACACTCAAAAGGAAGGAAGTATGGGCATGCTGGGAAGGGGGGTGGAGGCAATAGCATGATGGGAGAGGTAGTCACAGTTCAACATCCCCCACCCCACATGGCCCAGCAAGCTCACACTGAAGCATGCACACCTCACAGAGAGTGTAAAGCCCGATCAAAGATGTCTGACACTGGTGCTCTGTTGTGGGGAGCACAAGGCCATGCTGGGAACTGGCCAACAACCAACAGCAGGACACCACTGTCAGCCATCTTGCCATTGCTGTCTCACCCACACACAGTGAAGTACACTCAAAAGGAAGGAAGTATGGGCATGCTGGGAAGGGGGTGGAGGCAATAGCATGATGGGAGTGGTAGTCACAGCTCAACATCCCCCCACATGGCCCAGCAAGCTCACACTGAAGCATGCACACCTCACAGAGAGTGTAAAGCCCCATCAAAGATGTCTGACACTGGTGCTCTGTTGTGGGGAGCACAAGGCCATGCTGGGAACTGGCCAACAACCAACAGCAGGACACCACTGTCAGCCATCTTGCCATTGCTGTCACACCCACACACAGTGAAGTACACTCAAAAGGAAGGAAGTATGGGCATGCTGGGAAGGGGGTGGAGGCAATAGCATGATGGGAGTGGTAGTCACAGATATTGCTCACCCTCACAATGCGCACATCAACACCACCATGAACCATGCCCACATCACAGGGAGTGGAAAACAACTGACAAGATGGCTGACACTGGCTACTGCTGTGGGGAGCACAAGGCCCTGCTGGCAACTGTGCACCAACCAACAGCAGGACACCACTGACTGACATCCTGAAAGACAACTTGCACTCCCTGCAATGGAAGCACGTTCCATGGTGGGATATCTGGCTGGGTGGGAAGGAGGGCCGGATGTCAACCAAATACAAACAATGCAGACCATGTACACACCCCAACATTCACATAGAAATGCCCAAATAATGCAGGACAATGTGCTACACCAATATCAACCCCTGACTGTGACAACTTAGGACAATGCAATGTACAGGCCCGCATCCAGAGGCACAGTCACAACTGTCAGGTGTGTCAACCATTGATGCCTGCAGAAACATAACATACATTGTGTGTGTCTCCCAAAAACAGGTGATGATGGGGACACAGCAGCAGACGCTGAGGAGTCCCCGTCCCAGGCTCAAGAGGATACGGAGCTCACTGGTGTGGAACAGCCTCTGCCCTCCTCGGATGAAGAAGACCAACCTGGCACCTCCGGAGCAAGTCATCATGCAGCACCAGCAGGACCACCAGCTGCACCCCTGCACCCACCCCTCCAACGACTGTCAACACACATACCACCCCTGCCGACATGGAAAGACCAAGGAGCACCACCAGCACAGGGACCCTGGACCAACGTGGGGCCATGGACACCAACACCACCAACAACCCCCAAGGGGGCACAGGGTCACCTGTGCGTGCCACCTCAGGTTCTGCACGTGTCGCCAGGGGTGGTGGGAGGGGTGGGAGACATAGGTCGCTGCTTGCAGAGGGGTCTGGACTGCATGATGACCCACAACTGGCACGCATAGCCGATGCGTACCAGTCCAGCACCGGAGAGCTCAGCCAGGTAGTGGGGCTCCTCAGGGACATTAAACAGCAGCAGGCTGCCCATCATGCCCGCTTGGACTCACACATGTCCCGCGTGGAGTCCAAGTGGGACACACTGCAAGAGATGACGGCGGTGCATAGGGACATATTACAATGCCTCCGCCAGATGAGCAGCAACCAGTCAACACCTCCCTGTGTGCCCACAACATCTGGTGCTGAAACAACTGCAACTGCCACAGGGAGGGAGGATGACTCTGGCGGAGAGTCCCCTGCACCGCAGCAGCCTGCACTTGAGGGTCCCCCCCAAAGAAGAGGGTCCGTCCGAGGAGGGGCAAGTGAGAGGCCGATGGCCATGTGCAACCCCCGGGAAGCCAAAACCTGTTCTGGATAATCACCTTTGTGCGCAAACTGTTCACCCTGTTGACTGCAACACAACTCTCCCACATGACATGGGGAGCTCAAGTTGGACCAATGTCTCAGATGACTGTGGACTTTACTCTGGACATTTCTGCTACCAGGACTTCCAAATCATCTAGGAACTTTGGATTACAATCACAATGTACAGCACCCACCATCTTGTGCACTATACTCACACATGTATGTCAATAAACTCACTAATACACCATACTTGCCTCTGTTGTGATTCCTACGTTGTCTCTGAAGTGGCGATGATGATCTGGGAAATGACACTGTGCATGCTAACTGCTACAGCAAGTACAACACCGGCATGTGAGTCATGGCGACGTCACACATATGAGGGAGGCACACCACCAGGGCTACACAACACATACACACCATGGCCATCTGACTCATCGCCTACACTGATGTTGCCAGGAAATACGTTGCATTGCACAGACCCAACACCTATTCACAGTCTGTGTTAACTAGCCCACTGGTGCAGTAAGCAAATGTCAGTCAGATGTGTGACCACAGACAACGCACATCACAAAGTGAAGCACAGGTTTATTACACATTTGCAACATGTTGTAACCACCACAGATGCAAGGTAATCCCACCTGGCAGCGGGCACACAGTCAACAAGTGTAGAAGGAAGGAAGTCCATGGGTGTGGTGCACATCACCTGTAGGGACATGACAGCTACCACCCTGGAAGTCGAATCACGGTGTCGGGGATCACAGTTGACCAAACGACTCTAAAAGTACCCTGTGAAGGACAGAAATGACACACAGTCAAAAGCACTGAAGAACAGGACAGAACTGCAATACTCATGCCCAATACATGTCACAAGATACCCACCCAGAACCAAGTAAGCATGTCAAAACTGTTGGGGAGTACAGACTACCTGTAAGGACACATCGCTACACGCATACAGTCATGTAGCACATGGACACACTCAAACAGCACCAGAGCACCACCAACACATATCATGCAAACTCACATCAGTTACATGACATCTCTGGATACTTACATTCAGCTGAAGAAGTTGGTGATGAGCTGTGTGCGGACATCACCATCATCATCATCATCATCACTGGCATCGTGGTCCAGGCCAGGATCCTCCACAGGTGGCGGACGTTGGTCATCGTCATCCAGGATGAGAGGCAACTCCTTCCGCACTGCCAGGTTGTGTAGCATGCAGCAGACGATGACAATCTTGCACACCTTTGCCGGGGCATATGGGAGGGACCCTCCTGTCTTGTCCAGGCAGCGGAAGCGGCTCTTCAGGAGACCAAATGTCCGCTCAATCACTCTCCTCGTCCGACCATGTGCCTCATTGTAGCGCATCTGGGCTGGTGTCACAGGGTTCCTGAGGGGCGTCAGCAACCACGGCATGTTGGGATATCCGGAGGCACCTACATACAGACAATTGCACATTAGCTGAGTTGGAAAAGAGGGTGGAACACTACATTGCAGAACACACACAATGGTACAAAGTCAGTACACACCAACAAGCCAGGCACGCTGGTTCCGCAACTGTGACATCATCCTCGGGATGCGACTACTCCTCATCACGTAGGCATCGTGTGCAGAACCGGGGAAACGGGCACACACGTGTGAGATGGTCATATCTGCAAGACAGACCACCAGTGCATTGACCGAGTGGTAGTGCTTGCGGTTCCTGTATGCCTGCTCCTGGGCCTGTGGTGGTACCAAAGCCACATGTGTCCCATCAATGGAGCCAATGACATGCGGCATCCTCCCCAGGGCATAGAAGTCACTCTTCACGTCAGTGAGTTGCTGGAGTCTAGGGAAATAGATGTACTGGTTCAGGTATATCAACATAGCCTCCAATACATCGCGGAGCACACGGCTGAACATGGTCTGTGACATCCCACCAGCAGTCGCCAGAGTGTGTTGAAAGGTACCGGTGGCAAAGAAGTGTAGGGCTGCCATCACCTTCACCTTGGGGGTCAGCGCTGTAGGGTACGGCCGGCCAGGTTGCAGGTGTGGTGCCAAGCACACTGCCAAATCATCAATCAGCTGCCTGGTGAAGCGGTACCGTCGGATGCTGTCACGTTCCACCATCGTTGCCAGGTCAGGGAATGGTCTATGGACAGCTGGTGCCCTGCAGTGCATAGGTGAAGAAAGAAAGATTGTCACTCACCCCACATATGTGGCATTGTACACACTCAATATCACACGATACATCATTATGAGGCACAAGTACATGATGTGTGCAGTTCCGTAAGGACATGTATGGCACATACATGGCCAACATCCAACATCACAGTTCAACAAGTGGCATCAATAAGTCCCAGGTTGTGCCATTGGGTATCATGAGGACGTGTCACATTTCCCATCTCCTGCTGCCACGTTACAAACACACCCCACAGTGACATGTGAGGACAGATGTGCCCCAGGCATCACAGCTCAACGACAGGTAGATTCCCAGGGACCCTGTATTGCCACATGGACACTGGCATGACATGGCGTATCATGTATACACCACAGCAAAACAACCATGACCCCCACAGGTAGTGGTCCCTGTTGCCTCGGCAGGACAGACATGGACGTCTGTGACACACACACGCACAACATCAAAGTCCATGCACAAACAACGTGGATGTGGAGACTGTCTCCCATTGTGCACATGAAATCCGAGACATTGTAAACACAACATGCACACAGACTGTGGAGGACCATCACTATTGTGCCAATGGGTCACCCTGGGTTAAACATACCGTCCCACATGGGACTCAGGGGGCATGTGACATGACATACACATACACCACCGTGAAATGTGACCATGCCACATGCTCAGATATGAACAGTTGCACATCACAGTGGTCATGTACACGAAACACCAAGGATACTGTCCCCATGAACACGTGCACAGCCTGCGGGTGGCTGCCCCAAGTGACACCCACAGAACAAGATGTTCACCCCCATACACGGAATAGGTAATGCAGCCTTACATGCCTTAGGATACAGTTTGGACAGGCTGTGGTGTTGTAGGTGTGCCCCTCACACCCTGGGAAGTATATGTGGCTGGCATATGTTCACCTGTGACAGGCATGGTGACATATGCCAGTGACATTTACAGGGACGCGTTGGACAGCAATGGACCGATCGGTGCGCACACATTGGCCATTGCATTCAATGTGTGCTGGTACGCGTTGTATTCGCTATACGCGTTGGACAGCAATGGACCGATCAGTGCGCACACATTGGCCATTGCATTCAATGTGTGCTGGTACACGTTGTATTCGCAATACGCGTTGGACAGCAATGGACCGATCGGTGCGCACACATTGGCCATTGCATTCAATGTGTGCTGGTACGCGTTGTATTCGCAATACGCGTTGGACAGCAATGGACCAATCGGTGCGCACACATTGGCCATTGCATTCAATGTGTGCGGGTACGCGTTGTATCCTAGGTACGCGTTGAACAGCAATGGACTGATCGGTGTGCCCGGACGGCCCATTGCATTCAATGTGTGCGGGTACGCGTTGTATCCTAGGTACGCGTTGAACAGCAATGGACCGATCGGTGTGCCCGGCCGGCCCATTGCATTCAATGTGTGCGGGTACGCGTTGTATCCTAGGTACGCGTTGAACAGCAATGGACCGATCGGTGTGCCCGGCCGGCCCATTGCATTCAATGTGTGTGGGTACGTGTTGTATCCTAGGTACGCGTTGAACAGCAATGGACCGATCGGTGTGCCCGGCCGGCCCATTGCATTCAATGTGTGCGGGTACGCGTTGTATCCTAGGTACGCGTTGAACAGCAATGGATCGATCGGTGCGCACCCATTCGCTATGGCCTGGCCTGGCAACGGACGCGTTTTCAAATCTTGAACGAGTCTGATGCTGGAAATTCAGTTGGTCACCCACAACAATGTTGCAAATTCATGGGTGTCATGAAGTTGAACTTTTGAAGGATGCTGTGGGCGTGTGTAAGTGGTGCAATTCCATGGATTGGCCAGATTCAGAAGATGCTAACGACTTGGACCTATCACTTTGGACACATGGGACAGTAACTGCCTCTGCAGCACACATATAATGCTGGCTGTTCCCCTGAGAGCTCACTTGCCTGCACTACATGCTCCAGGACGACATCTGCCACCACCACTGCTGCTGTATCTGCACCCTCTGGACCCTGCAATGGCACGTACTGTGGAGAGAGCCCCAGCCTTCAGCACTGAGGAGAACCAGGCCCTGCTGGACAGCCTCCTTCCACAGTACAGCAAGCTGTATGGGAAAGCAGGGGAGCAGGTGAGTGTTCTGTCCACTGCCTTCCTAAATGTGCATGTTGTCTGACTAGCAAGGCTAACAGTCTGCACGCCACTGGCTAGTAGGCTCACTGAGTAGTTGTCACCCCCCATAGTGTGTAGTTACATGCACTGGACAGGTATAGTGCAGTGACAGTGCATTTAAACAAGGTTTTACTTCCCAGGCAATGATACCATGTAGTAACTGCTGGCATACTGTCCATGGCCATCGTTGCACTGCCTGTGTACATCATGTGCCCCTGTGATTGAGACATGTATACACAACTGTGTAATGCACGGATATGTTGCATGTGTAGTAATAGCATTCTCACTTTGTCATCCTCACAGGTTGATGCCCACCAGAAGCAGAAGATATGGCTGACCATCGTCCGGGCAGTGAGATCCGTGGGGGACTACAAGCGCCGGATCCGCAACTGCCAGAAGAGGTGGCAGGACCTTCGGGGCTGGACCCGGAGGATCGCACGGGTCCAGCTGAAGCTGTCGCCTCCTCTCAGGAGGGGCGGACACCGGACCCTGACCCCCCACATGCTCAGGATCCTGGCGGTGGTCTTCCCTGATCTGGATGGGCAGCTGAAGGCCAGGGAGCAGCACGGAGTCCATGACTGCATTGTGTACTTTGTCTGCCATGCTATGTGCCCTCCTCTGGCCTGGTTAAACTTCCACAGCACATCAGTCATGTGGGCCAGGACCCATGTCCCTCAATTGTGCACTGCCCACTCCTCATCTGATACCCAGGTGTGGCCCTTGCAGTCAGGGAATTGTGTCACTTGGGTACTGTGTCCTTGCAGTTTGCTTGACTCAAGTTGGGGACAGCATCTGTTCCCCTAACTGTGGTGGGCATCATGGGTGGGTCCATTGCTTACACAATGCCTGTGTTCTGACATGTAATCTGCGTGTTACTTTGATATGTGGTCCAATTGCTGAGCTGATCCACCACATGTGCCTGGGGTAACTGGCACACACCCAAGCTGCGGGTGGGAACAATGTTTGGGCCCCAGGAGTGTGTATATTACGTGTGTCACACATACTTAGCCAGCTGCCTACTGTCCAGGGTTCATCCCTCATTCATGTGGGGCAGGACAGTCATGCCTACTCCAGGCCATGCAATGCACTCTGTACTCCCACTCCCGTGTATCAGCTGACACGTTGTGCTCAGTGATATGTCCCCTCAGGTGTCAGCCTCTGTGTCAGTGTGCTGTGGCTTCGATGTCAGGACTGCTGGGGTGTTTATCGGTTGGGGCTCAGCATGCCACCGGAGATGTGACCATAGGAGACGATACTTGTGTGACACATAGGTGTTTGAACACCTGACCGTGCAGACTGGGGTATGCGAATGTGAAGTCCATGCAGCTGTTTCCCATTCACAGCAGATTGTGAGGTGCTCAGGTTCAGAGGCTTGTGTTACAGGTCACCCATATGTCCAATCAGTATGACCTGGACAGATAAGGGTTCAGATGATGTGGTGTGTGGGGGATGTACATGTGCACTTGTTCAGCTCCAGGACTTGCATTCCCCATGACCTACTATTGTGACACAGTGCAGACTGTTGTTGTGTGGCTGCCCTGCCCATTTGACTGGAGACAGTGATGTATGACTTAGCAGGCATGCCTGTGCCATGGCATGTGACTTCCTATGAGTGATCCTGCAGGGGAGTGACATGTGCTACATGCACACCATAGTGGCAATGGCTATCAGCACATGGGTGCATCATGGTGTCTGTCACTGGTATGCATCACATGCATTTCATATATCTGACTCTGGGCATCACTTTCATCCGGGCACCTGTACTGACTCAGTGGCAAGAGTTGTGATGTGTGCATGTTCACATGCTTCACCGTGTTCTCTGCACCGTCCAACTACTGTGTAGGTGGTGCATGTGTCCACACTGGGGTATTGCCAGCCAACGGATGCCAGACAGATGGGTGCAAGGCCAGGTGGGATGTGAGTGCCATGGTTGACGATCAGACTGACAATTGGCTTCTCCTATTCTGTTTGGGCAATTTTAGCAATGTTCAACTAAGGATGCCAGGCCTTGCTCTGTATTGTGCTGTACTTACTGTGGTGTGTGCGTTCGGTGCAGGTGACTGATGTCTGTCTGTTTCCTATTGTTTGCAGATACATCCACGGCAACAGGAGGGGACAGCTCCACGGACCAGGAGGAGCCGCAGAGCCAGACTGGGTCAGCAGCCGAGGAGTGGTCGGAGGGACCCAGTGGCACGGAGGGCGAGGGGAGCCACACCGAGGAGTCCTCAGCACCATCCACCTCAGCTGAGGACCACAGCAGCTCGGAGGATGACTCCCTTATGGAGGTGGGTGTCAGCAGCCACCACACCCCAGCTAGTGTTGCTGTCCCCGCCACCACCACCACCACCACCGCCCTCCCATCGGCTCCCATTCCCGAGGTCCGTGGAGGCTCCCATGTTCGGGAGCGTGTCTCCTTCGGGCCAGGCACCGCACCCCCTGCCCCTGTGTCCCCTGCTGCCCTGAGTGAGGAGTCTGTGTACCTCCTTCGCCAGCTCCATGTAGGGCAGACAGCGATGCTGAGTGTCCTCCATGCACACACCACTCTGTTGACTCAGCTGGTGTCGTTCATGGAGGGCATCTCATCGGGCATGTCTGCCCTACAGAGGGGCAATAGGTCCATGGACTCCTCCCTGACTGCAGCAGTGTCCTCCTCCAGCAGTCCCTCACCCCTCCTGTCTCTGCCCCAACCACACTCCCCAGCACCTTACCTGTCCCAAGCACACACAAACCGGCACAGGCATACACCAGCACAGATACGAGCAGCACACACACACACACGCCACAGATAAGACGCACACGCACGCACAGTCAGGGGACTGAAACCACACTCACAGGGGATGGGGCCCAGTCACACACACACGCATCCACGAGCACTGCGCAGTCCACAGTTGCCTCTCCCTCCAAAGCCCCCTCCGTTGCCTCACCTGCAACCCCAAAGACCCAGCGGCTCTTCCTCAGTGACCTCGGCCTCTTCCCCTCCGATCCAGCTGATACAGCATTCAGGGGGAAGAGGAAGCCCACCCACACGGAGCGGAGTGCCCCTCGCCACCGGACACCCTCCCCCAGGCGCAGACCGACTGACGCCCCCATCCGCAAGTCCACCTGGACCCGGAAGAGCAAGACCCCGCTGCCGCCCTGCAGCTCAGGCACCAAGTCTCCTTCCTCCATCCCTCAGGCCCCCACTCCACAGGTGCCCCCACCACACCCTGCCCCAGGTTCCCCCACCCACAGATACACCATCCCCAAAAGGATCAGGCCTTCTCCCCCTGCCACTTGCTCTTCCGGCCCCACACCCCCGCTGCGCTTGTCTGTGCCACTGGTGTGGAGACGGTGTCCTCCCCCTCTGTCCTGCCCACCTTACCTGAACCCCATTCTCCTCCCCTGGAGGTAGGCACTGCAGTGGAGTCCACTACCACCCTGTCTGACTTGGGCACTGCAGTGGGGAACCTGTCCACTCCATCTGCACGGTCCCCTGCAGTCTTGCCGGCACCCACACCATCAGAGTCATGCCCCCACTTGTGCCGGCACACACCATGTCAGACACCTCCACTGCAGTTGTCAGTGGCTCTCCAGCACCCACCACCCCTTCCCTGCCTCCTTCTGGTGAGCCATGATCCTGTCCCTGCGGTGCCAGGCCTGCCCCCGTATGCCCCTCCGAGGGGATTGTCCCTGGTTTTCATCAGTGCAGGCATGCGTAGGGTGACATCTGCCACTGTCACCCTGTTTTGACTTTCATGTTGGACTGGCAATTGGCCTTTGTTAATTTTTTGCTGGACATCAACTGTTAGACCCACATATGCTGAATAAAGCACCTTTCTGTTCTCTAGTGCTTTTGCTTCTGATGTACATGTTGTTGATGATGCTAACCATGCCCTTGCTGCAGTGATGGTGATATTTGGTTTCATGATAATGAAGTGTTACTGTGCAGGAACACATGTGGTCCAGGGGGAATGTGTCCTATCCTGTGGTGTATCCATGTCATCCTTAGCAGCATCTGAGGGTGTCATGTGTTCAATATTTGGCAATGGGATTTCCTACTTACATTAGCAATTTCACATCTGTGGCTTCCACCCCTGCACATCTGTTGTGCCTGCCATTGTTCAATTAGTCTACTTCCCTGACCGTGTGGCCATCTCCACTGGACATGCAGGTTTGGGCATCAATGGGGAAGGACTCATCTGTGTTGTCAGTGCAACATTGCTATACAAGTGTGTTGGATCTGTGCTGATGATTTCGTTGGCACTCCCATGACCAGGCTGATGTGACGGGAGCCTTCATTTGGTGCTAATTGTTGACTGTGTGATCAAGTGCTCAGCTGACATGATGGAGCCCTACTGAGGCAACATATGGCACAGCTTTCCTCACATAGGAGTGGAGTCCCCTCATGGCAGTGTGTACTCCTGTGACATTGCCTGCGCCCAAGGTGTGTGTTGTATGAGCATGTCTGTGTGTTCACTTCCGTTTTGCTGTGCATGCTGGGATCCCTAGTGTTGTACCTGTTTGTGATGCTTGCTGAGTTGACCTATGTTCCCCCCAAGTCTTCTCCCTGTATTCTCTGTGATGTGGTTGCATGGCACATTACTGGTCATCAGGGTGTCACCCATAGGTGTGTTTGCTGTCAGGGCTGAGTTTGTGTGCAGACGCAGATGGGTCACAGTCAGGATTCCCCTTGGCACTTGTTGTTTACACCTGTCATGTGATTTCCAGTTTGTGTTATCTTTCAGTGATTGTGACACGTTGTGTGTGTGACTGCTGGCACTCCTCAGGGTCCGGGCTGCAATGTTGGTAGTTGTCTATGTGTGTTCTTTGTGGGTGACCTTGGCTTTTTCATTGGTGTGTGACTGTGGCTGGGATCCCATTGGTTGGTGTGGTATTGCCGTCATGTCCATGTACAGCGTAGTGTGCAGTGTGTCAGACATTCAGGAGTCTTGTTGAGTGGCCATGTGTGATGTGTTTCTGCACCTTGGTTCCCACCCACCACCCTGGGATTGTCATGGGTGCATGTGCAATGTCACCAGTGCATGTGTGCTTCACTGCTGCACATTGTTGGAGGTCGAGGTGTGTGGTGTTGAGTGTGTGTAGATGAGAGTTGTTGCCCGGCTAGACCCCTGTCTCCATGTTGGCCTTGGCTTACTGGCCGTGTTGATTGATTTGTGCTTGTGTAGGTGTGATGGTAGTTTGTTGCTAAGGACACATGACTGTGGTTCACAGTGTGAACGACATTTAGCTTTGTCATCACAGTGGGATTGTAATGCAGCCCAGGGTCACCACATTGTGGGGGCCCTGGAGGTAGTGCTGTGGTGTGTCTGTGTCTTGCTGTGTCAGTTGCTGTTCCTACATGCTTGTGTGACATGTGTGATTTGTGCTCCCTCTCATCTGACAATGCCTGATTGCCCACATAGGGGATTTGGATCCATGAGTTACCTTTGTGTGGCACTGTATGCACATCTGTGTAATTGGTATTCAGGCCTCCTCATGTGTTGTGTGGTTGCCTGGGGACACTGGCACCCCTCCCCCTCACCTGTTGTGTTTGATGTGCAGTGTGGGTCTGCCTGTTTGTGTTTGTGCATCTGCACCACTGCATTGGCATATCTTTGGTGTGCCATTGGCTGTATGTTGTTTGGTGGGTTTCCCCTGCTGTCCCTGGGACTCCTAGGTCATCGGTCAGCACAATGATCATGGTTTGTGTGTCCCATTGCTGCCATGGTATGGTATCTGTTCACCTCACATCTACAGTCTCCACAGGGTATCTGCATTTGTGTGCCCATTGGTGCAAATATGTGGGTCTGCATTCTGATGGTCACTTCTGTCATTGTGTCATTGATGAATGTTGACAGTGTCAGCCCCCATGGGTGTTGTTTGTCTGCACATGGCCAAAGGTATGTCTTATTTGCACTGCAGTATTTGCCTCCCCCAATCTATGTTGCAATGGGACACATGCACTACTTTGCCACTGATGTGTTTTATGTTCTGTGACCAGGAATCATCCATGCAGTTTGGCAGTTGCAGCTTTTTCTTTGTCAACACTTGCATTTTGGTCACTGTGATGATGGGGGTTTGGACCCCATTGCCACAATGTTCAAAATGTGCTTCAGCTATGGACCCCACACTTACCTTTTGGTCACTGTGATGATGGGGGTTTAGACCCCATTGCCACAATGTTCTGAATGTGCTTCAGCTATGGGCCCCACACTTACATTTTGCTCACTGTGATGATGGGGTTTTGATCCCCATTGCCGCATTGGTCATGGCCTGGTTGCATTGTGGGGGCCACACACATATATGTGTGGCACATGTGATAGGGGGTCACATTGTATGTTCAAAGTCATGTTCAGTGTTGTAGGCATTTGACACAGTCTACACACGCTTGTCATGGTGTTGGGGGGATGTCTTTTTCTTGCATTCCCTAGGTTGCGGTGTGCTGGTTGTGTCATGCATTGTCCATCCTATGAGTGGGGGTGGTGTTGGTGGTAGGCATCCAGCCCCCCATGGGTAGAGGTGGTAGTAGTGACAGGCATCCAGCCCCCCATGGGTAGAGGTGGTAGTAGTGGTAGGCTTCTGGCACCCCCTGGGTAAGGGTGGTAGTGGTGGTAGGCATCCAGCCCCCCATGGGTAGAGGTGGTAGTAGTGGTAGGCATCTGGCACCCCTGGGTAAGGGTGGTAGTAGTGGTAGGCATCTGGCACCCCCTGGGTAAGGGTGGTAGTAGTGGTAGGCATCTGGCACCCCTGGGTAAGGGTGGTAGTAGTGGTAGGCATCTGGCCCCCATGGGTAGAGGTGGTAGTAGTGGTAGGCTTCTGGCACCCCTGGGTAAGGGTGGTAGTAGTGGCAGGCATCTGGCACCCCTGGGTAAGGGTGGTAGTGGTGGTAGGCATCCAGCCCCCCATGGGTAGAGGTGGTAGTAGTGGTAGGCATCTGGCACCCCTGGGTAAGGGTGGTAGTAGTGGTAGGCATCTGGCACCCCTGGGTAAGGGTGGTAGTGGTGGTAGGCATCCAGCCCCCCATGGGTAGAGGTGGTAGTAGTGGTAGGCATCTGGCACCCCTGGGTAAGGGTGGTAGTAGTGGTAGGCATCTGGCACCCCCTGGGTAAGGGTGGTAGTAGTGGTAGGCATCTGGCACCCCCTGGGTAAGGGTGGTAGTAGTGACAGGCATCCAGCCCCCATGGGTAGAGGTGGTAGTAGTGTCAGGCATCCAGCCCCCCATGGGTAGGGGTGGTAGTAGTGGTAGGCATACAGGCCCCTATGTGTATGTGTGGCATTGGTGAGGGCCATCCCGCCCCTATGGTGCTGCTGTTGCTGGTGTAGGTATTTCTGCATCCCTCTGTGTGTGATGTGTCGGGTACGTGTAGTTTGTTTTTGTTGTTGGTGTCTGACTTACCTTCTGCGCCGTACGCATCCGTGCCTGTTCCGGTAATAGAGGTAGAATATTGGTAGGATCGGCACGAAGGGATTCATGGTTGGTTCGTCTCGCTCGTCTTTCTCTTTGCTTCGCCTCGTCCTCGCCGCTGGCGTGTTCGTCTCGTAGCCGTGGATCGTGTTGTGGCGCGAATCGGAGCTTATGTGCGCCTCGACCGGATGCTTTGACGTGCCGTGCGTAGCGACGGGTTCGGCGCGTACGGGAAGCGCATCGTACTTGTCCGGCCGGACGGGGCTGCATTTTTTTCTTCCGTGCGGCTCAATTCTACGATTCCGGATCCGCCTCGGTCTGAGTTCAGGTCCTGTATTGGGTGAGTACGACTGGGTCGGGATTTGGGCAGTTGTGCGCATCGTACTTGCTCGTTCGGACGTATGTGCGGATCGGTCGGGAAACAGGCATTCGCCTGGATTTTTTCCCGACCGAATGGTATTAGGTGCGCCTCCGACCGGGATCGGAATCGACCCCATAGTGTCAGCTAAAATTGTTATGGGTGCCCGTGAATCTGCCATAACCACAATGGACTTTCAGTCTACTTTCGCTTGCACTAGAGGAGCTTTGATTTTAGTGAGATCTCTGTCACATTTAGTGCCTATTGTAAATAAAATATTACTAAACTGGGTGGCGCAATCTTATATATCACCACGGTTAACTTCTACATTACTTATCTTAATTGTATGACCAGCTGCTTTAAACATAGCCTGAAAATGTCCAATTTTCTAACATGCATTGCATTTTCTGTTGATTGCAGGAGATGAAGGATTATAACTGAGATGAGTACAAGAACCACAATGGAAGCAAATCAATGGCCCCTTTTTTGTGCAATTAACTCTAGGATTCTTAGCACAAATTAAACTTTCATCAGAAACACAAGAAATGGGAGATAAACCTTCATGGCCAGACAAAGCTTGTGCGGAATTAATGGATCGCTCTATACTTTTAGCTATATATATATATATATATATATATATATATATATAGGGATAAAGCTCCGGCACCCACATCCAAGAAGGACGAACTACCGCTGTGTGTCACAGTCCGTGACAGGCATATGATTAAGGCACTACGTCCGAAACGCGTCATGCCTGCCTTGCTGCAATAAAAGTGCTTTTTTCCCGAAACCCCGCTGTGTCCCTCTGGTTCCTTCCTCGTGGAGAAATCTTTCTTGTTATATATTGCACGCTTGCCCCTGGCGTGCTCGGGGACCCGCCTGTCAAGTGGCTGGAGCTTCATGGGTATTTGCTTTCGAGCTTGTGCGTTTCAAGGGATTGGATAAAGCTCCGGCACCCACATCCAAGAAGGACGAACTACCGCTGTGTGTCACAGTCCGTGACTTCACGGAGAGATGGGCTGATTTCGGCAGAGTCTCCGGTATCGCACAACTTGGGCATCTGTGGTAAGGCGTATGGGGACTCAGGAGAAGAGCATTGTCGGCAGTATTGGAACCGGGACTATGTTTGTTTGCACATATGTATGCTCTACTAGTTATTAGCCAGCGCTCATTACGAGACTAAAGGGGTCAACTCAAGACGCTTACCCAGATAGCCAAGATGGTGCTTTGTGGGATATGCAGTCCATCCAGGAGGGCTGCGGTGACGTCTCCAGTAATCATTTGACCCAGCTGGGCTCCATCCAATGGGAGCACGATTGAACACTTGAAAAGCAGCTTGATGCAATCTTCTGGTGATTACAGGCATATGATTAAGGCACTACGTCCGAAACGCGTCATGCCTGCCTTGCTGCAATAAAAGTGCTTTTTCCTGAAACCCCGCTGTGTCCCTCTGGTTCCTTCCTCGTGGAGAAATCTTTCTTGTTATATATTGCACGCTTGCCCCTGGCGTGCTCGGGGACCCGCCTGTCAAGTGGCTGGAGCTTCATGGGTATTTGCTTTCGAGCTTGTGCGTTTCAAGGGATTGGATAAAGCTCCGGCACCCACATCCAAGAAGGACGAACTACCGCTGTGTGTCACAGTCCGTGACTTCACGGAGAGATGGGCTGATTACGTCAGAGTCTCCGGTATCGCACAACTTGGGCATCTGTGGTAAGGCGTATGGGGACTCAGGAGAAGAGCATTGTCGGCAGTATTGGAACCGGGACTATGTTTGTTTGCACATATGTATGCTTTACTAGTTATTAGCCAGCGCTCATTACGAGACTAAAGGGGTCAACTCAAGACGCTTACCCAGATAGCCAAGATGGTGCTTTGTGGGATATGCAGTCCATCCAGGAGGGCTGCGGTGACGTCTCCAGTAATCATTTGACCCAGCTGGGCTCCATCCAATGGGAGCACGATTGAACACTTGAAAAGCAGCTTGATGCAATCTTCTGGTGATTACAGGCATATGATTAAGGCACTACGTCCGAAACGCGTCATGCCTGCCTTGCTGCAATAAAAGTGCTTTTTCCCGAAACCCCGCTGTGTCCCTCTGGTTCCTTCCTCGTGGAGAAATCTTTCTTGTTATATATTGCACGCTTGCCCCTGGCGTGCTCGGGGACCCGCCTGTCAAGTGGCTGGAGCTTCATGGGTATTTGCTTTCGAGCTTGTGCGTTTCAAGGGATTGGATAAAGCTCCGGCACCCACATCCAAGAAGGACGAACTACCGCTGTGTGTCACAGTCCGTGACTTCACGGAGAGATGGGCTGATTTCGGCAGAGTCTCCGGTATCGCACAACTTGGGCATCTGTGGTAAGGCGTATGGGGACTCAGGAGAAGAGCATTGTCGGCAGTATTGGAACCGGGACTATGTTTGTTTGCACATATGTATGCTTTACTAGTTATTAGCCAGCGCTCATTACGAGACTAAAGGGGTCAACTCAAGACGCTTACCCAGATAGCCAAGATGGTGCTTTGTGGGATATGCAGTCCATCCAGGAGGGCTGCGGTGACGTCTCCAGTAATCATTTGACCCAGCTGGGCTCCATCCAATGGGAGCACGATTGAACACTTGAAAAGCAGCTTGATGCAATCTTCTGGTGATTACAGGCATATGATTAAGGCACTACGTCCGAAACGCGTCATGCCTGCCTTGCTGCAATAAAAGTGCTTTTTCCCGAAACCCCGCTGTGTCCCTCTGGTTCCTTCCTCGTGGAGAAATCTTTCTTGTTATATATTGCACGCTTGCCCCTGGCGTGCTCGGGGACCCGCCTGTCAAGTGGCTGGAGCTTCATGGGTATTTGCTTTCGAGCTTGTGCGTTTCAAGGGATTGGATAAAGCTCCGGCACCCACATCCAAGAAGGACGAACTACCGCTGTGTGTCACAGTCCGTGACTTCACGGAGAGATGGGCTGATTTCGGCAGAGTCTCCGGTATCGCACAACTTGGGCATCTGTGGTAAGGCGTATGGGGACTCAGGAGAAGAGCATTGTCGGCAGTATTGGAACCGGGACTATGTTTGTTTGCACATATGTAAGCTTTACTAGTTATTAGCCAGCGCTCATTACGAGACTAAAGGGGTCAACTCAAGACGCTTACCCAGATAGCCAAGATGGTGCTTTGTGGGATATGCAGTCCATCCAGGAGGGCTGCGGTGACGTCTCCAGTAATCATTTGACCCAGCTGGGCTCCATCCAATGGGAGCACGATTGAACACTTGAAAAGCAGCTTGATGCAATCTTCTGGTGATTACAGGCATATGATTAAGGCACTACGTCCGAAACGCGTCATGCCTGCCTTGCTGCAATAAAAGTGCTTTTTTCCTGAAACCCCGCTGTGTCCCTCTGGTTCCTTCCTCGTGGAGAAATCTTTCTTGTTATATATTGCACGCTTGCCCCTGGCGTGCTCGGGGGACCCGCCTGTCAAGTGGCTGGAGCTTCATGGGTATTTGCTTTCGAGCTTGTGCGTTTCCAAGGGATTGGATAAAGCTCCGGCACCCACATCCAAGAAGGACGAACTACCGCTGTGTGTCACAGTCCGTGACTTCACGGAGAGATGGGCTGATTACGGCAGAGTCTCCGGTATCGCACAACTTGGGCATCTGTGGTAAGGCGTATGGGGACTCAGGAGAAGAGCATTGTCGGCAGTATTGGAACCGGGACTATGTTTGTTTGCACATATGTATGCTTTACTAGTTATTAGCCAGCGCTCATTACGAGACTAAAGGGGTCAACTCAAGACGCTTACCCAGATAGCCAAGATGGTGCTTTGTGGGATATGCAGTCCATCCAGGAGGGCTGCGGTGACGTCTCCAGTAATCATTTGACCCAGCTGGGCTCCATCCAATGGGAGCACGATTGAACACTTGAAAAGCAGCTTGATGCAATCTTCTGGTGATTACAGGCATATGATTAAGGCACTACGTCCGAAACGCGTCATGCCTGCCTTGCTGCAATAAAAGTGCTTTTTTCCCGAAACCCCGCTGTGTCCCTCTGGTTCCTTCCTCGTGGAGAAATCTTTCTTGTTATATATTGCACGCTTGCCCCTGGCGTGCTCGGGGGACCCGCCTGTCAAGTGGCTGGAGCTTCATGGGTATTTGCTTTCGAGCTTGTGCGTTTCCAAGGGATTGGATAAAGCTCCGGCACCCACATCCAAGAAGGACGAACTACCGCTGTGTGTCACAGTCCGTGACTTCACGGAGAGATGGGCTGATTTCGGCAGAGTCTCAGGAATCGCACAACTTGGGCATCTGTGGTAAGGCGTATGGGGACTCAGGAGAAGAGCATTGTCGGCAGTATTGGAACCGGGACTATGTTTGTTTGCACATATGTATGCTTTACTAGTTATTATTCAGCGCTCATTACGAGACTAAAGGGGTCAACTCAAGACGCTTACCCAGATAGCCAAGATGGTGCTTTGTGGGATATGCAGTCCATCCAGGAGGGCTGCGGTGACGTCTCCAGTAATCATTTGACCCAGCTGGGCTCCATCCAATGGGAGCACGATTGAACACTTGAAAAGCAGCTTGATGCAATCTTCTGGTGATTACAGGCATATGATTAAGGCACTACGTCCGAAACGCGTCATGCCTGCCTTGCTGCAATAAAAGTGCTTTTTCCCGAAACCCCGCTGTGTCCCTCTGGTTCCTTCCTCGTGGAGAAATCTTTCTTGTTATATATTGCACGCTTGCCCCTGGCGTGCTCGGGGGACCCGCCTGTCAAGTGGCTGGAGCTTCATGGGTATTTGCTTTCGAGCTTGTGCGTTTCCAAGGGATTGGATAAAGCTCCGGCACCCACATCCAAGAAGGACGAACTACCGCTGTGTGTCACAGTCCGTGACTTCACGGAGAGATGGGCTGATTTCGGCAGAGTCTCCGGTATCGCACAACTTGGGCATCTGTGGTAAGGCGTATGGGGACTCAGGAGAAGAGCATTGTCGGCAGTATTGGAACCGGGACTATGTTTGTTTGCACATATGTATGCTTTACTAGTTATTAGCCAGCGCTCATTACGAGACTAAAGGGGTCAACTCAAGACGCTTACCCAGATAGCCAAGATGGTGCTTTGTGGGATATGCAGTCCATCCAGGAGGGCTGCGGTGACGTCTCCAGTAATCATTTGACCCAGCTGGGCTCCATCCAATGGGAGCACGATTGAACACTTGAAAAGCAGCTTGATGCAATCTTCTGGTGATTACAGGCATATGATTAAGGCACTACGTCCGAAACGCGTCATGCCTGCCTTGCTGCAATAAAAGTGCTTTTTCCCGAAACCCCGCTGTGTCCCTCTGGTTCCTTCCTCGTGGAGAAATCTTTCTTGTTATATATTGCACGCTTGCCCCTGGCGTGCTCGGGGACCCGCCTGTCAAGTGGCTGGAGCTTCATGGGTATTTGCTTTCGAGCTTGTGCGTTTCCAAGGGATTGGATAAAGCTCCGGCACCCACATCCAAGAAGGACGAACTACCGCTGTGTGTCACAGTCCGTGACTTCACGGAGAGATGGGCTGATTACGGCAGAGTCTCCGGTATCGCACAACTTGGGCATCTGTGGTAAGGCGTATGGGGACTCAGGAGAAGAGCATTGTCGGCAGTATTGGAACCGGGACTATGTTTGTTTGCACATATGTATGCTTTACTAGTTATTAGCCAGCGCTCATTACGAGACTAAAGGGGTCAACTCAAGACGCTTACCCAGATAGCCAAGATGGTGCTTTGTGGGATATGCAGTCCATCCAGGAGGGCTGCGGTGACGTCTCCAGTAATCATTTGACCCAGCTGGGCTCCATCCAATGGGAGCACGATTGAACACTTGAAAAGCAGCTTGATGCAATCTTCTGGTGATTACAGGCATATGATTAAGGCACTACGTCCTAAACGCGTCATGCCTGCCTTGCTGCAATAAAAGTGCTTTTTCCCGAAACCCCGCTGTGTCCCTCTGGTTCCTTCCTCGTGGAGAAATCTTTCTTGTTATATATTGCACGCTTGCCCCTGGCGTGCTCGGGGACCCGCCTGTCAAGTGGCTGGAGCTTCATGGGTATTTGCTTTCGAGCTTGTGCGTTTCCAAGGGATTGGATAAAGCTCCGGCACCCACATCCAAGAAGGACGAACTACCGCTGTGTGTCACAGTCCGTGACTTCACGGAGAGATGGGCTGATTTCGGCAGAGTCTCAGGTATCGCACAACTTGGGCATCTGTGGTAAGGCGTATGGGGACTCAGGAGAAGAGCATTGTCGGCAGTATTGGAACCGGGACTATGTTTGTTTGCACATATGTATGCTTTACTAGTTATTATTCAGCGCTCATTACGAGACTAAAGGGGTCAACTCAAGACGCTTACCCAGATAGCCAAGATGGTGCTTTGTGGGATATGCAGTCCATCCAGGAGGGCTGTGGTGACGTCTCCAGTAATCATTTGACCCAGCTGGGCTCCATCCAATGGGAGCACGATTGAACACTTGAAAAGCAGCTTGATGCAATCTTCTGGTGATTACAGGCATATGATTAAGGCACTACGTCCGAAACGCGTCATGCCTGCCTTGCTGCAATAAAAGTGCTTTTTCCCGAAACCCCGCTGTGTCCCTCTGGTTCCTTCCTCGTGGAGAAATCTTTCTTGTTATATATTGCACGCTTGCCCCTGGCGTGCTCGGGGACCCGCCTGTCAAGTGGCTGGAGCTTCATGGGTATTTGCTTTCGAGCTTGTGCGTTTCCAAGGGATTGGATAAAGCTCCGGCACCCACATCCAAGAAGGACGAACTACCGCTGTGTGTCACAGTCCGTGACTTCACGGAGAGATGGGCTGATTACGGCAGAGTCTCCGGTATCGCACAACTTGGGCATCTGTGGTAAGGCGTATGGGGACTCAGGAGAAGAGCATTGTCGGCAGTATTGGAACCGGGACTATGTTTGTTTGCACATATGTATGCTTTACTAGTTATTAGCCTGCGCTCATTACGAGACTAAAGGGGTCAACTCAAGACGCTTACCCAGATAGCCAAGATGGTGCTTTGTGGGATATGCAGTCCATCCAGGAGGGCTGCGGTGACGTCTCCAGTAATCATTTGACCCAGCTGGGCTCCATCCAATGGGAGCACGATTGAACACTTGAAAAGCAGCTTGATGCAATCTTCTGGTGATTACAGGCATATGATTAAGGCACTACGTCCTAAACGCGTCATGCCTGCCTTGCTGCAATAAAAGTGCTTTTTTCCCGAAACCCCGCTGTGTCCCTCTGGTTCCTTCCTCGTGGAGAAATCTTTCTTGTTATATATTGCACGCTTGCCCCTGGCGTGCTCGGGGACCCGCCTGTCAAGTGGCTGGAGCTTCATGGGTATTTGCTTTCGAGCTTGTGCGTTTCCAAGGGATTGGATAAAGCTCCGGCACCCACATCCAAGAAGGACGAACTACCGCTGTGTGTCACAGTCCGTGACTTCACGGAGAGATGGGCTGATTTCGGCAGAGTCTCAGGTATCGCACAACTTGGGCATCTGTGGTAAGGCGTATGGGGACTCAGGAGAAGAGCATTGTCGGCAGTATTGGAACCGGGACTATGTTTGTTTGCACATATGTATGCTTTACTAGTTATTATTCAGCGCTCATTACGAGACTAAAGGGGTCAACTCAAGACGCTTACCCAGATAGCCAAGATGGTGCTTTGTGGGATATGCAGTCCATCCAGGAGGGCTGCGGTGACGTCTCCAGTAATCATTTGACCCAGCTGGGCTCCATCCAATGGGAGCACGATTGAACACTTGAAAAGCAGCTTGATGCAATCTTCTGGTGATTACAGGCATATGATTAAGGCACTACGTCCGAAACGCGTCATGCCTGCCTTGCTGCAATAAAAGTGCTTTTTCCCGAAACCCCGCTGTGTCCCTCTGGTTCCTTCCTCGTGGAGAAATCTTTCTTGTTATATATATATATATATATATATATATATATATATATATATATATATATATATATATATATATATATATTATATATATATAGCTTTACTCCGTGTACCACCGGATTCTGCTCCAAACACGGACACGGACCCAGACTTTCAGTTGTTTTAATTTATTGTTGCTGTGCCGCCATAACGTTTCAGCTCCTACGAGCCTTGATCACATGACACAGTAAGAACACATGCGGACGAATTTAAAGTGACAGGTGCGTGAACTAATTGCAATTACGTGATGGTTAAAATTCATAGACATAGAAGTTGCATCAAGACAAACAAATAATAGTATGATTACATAATGTCTCCTACTTGGTATGTATTGTTATATCGAAGGTATATATGTAATTTCTCTTTTAGTGTTGTTATTTCGGTGTAATACCTCACTTTATACAATTTATTACATAATCATACATTTTGCGAGTTTAAAATTCACTCCATCAATAAAATATTGTAATTTCTCATTGTATAAGTATTTGTTGCGTTTTACCGTAATACAATAAATAACCTTAATGTTAATAAGAGTTGTGTGAAATTATTGTAAAAAAGTCTATGTTATCCTAAAGTGCCAGTGCAATTAAAAAAAGAAATGTATAAATAGATGTGTTAAAATCATTGAACTCCTTGTTGATCTCATGTATGTGCTAAAGTAGATATCAATATCTGAATCAAATGCAGAACATAGTATATGGTGGCCATATGGATAAAAATAAATATATCCATATCTAGTATTCATTGATGCCTGAGGATCTGTACAATAGTATTCTGATTTGTTGATTAAAAGAATATGTTGGGCTATGCATAATTAGAGGTAGATTAAATATCACATTAAAAGGTAACATGTGAACAGTGTACAATATGAGTACAATGTTGTGTATATTTATGATAAAAGTCTAATAAAACCTATAAATATATGATTTCATAAATATATAAATATATAAATATACTAACATATACATACATATATATACAAAAAATGATGTTAAGAGATTGTTAATAGAAAAGTCAGATTGCTAATAAAAACATCATCAGATCACCGTCTTAGTATCAATTCCTTACATGTAAATATTTGTTCAATATATATATATCAATAGAGTTTGCAAATTCACGGTAAGATGCGAGAACATGCAAAGGAGTAATAAACTCTTCAACAGTTTCATAACTGCCTTGCTTGCACTTGAAAAAGTTGTGTCTATCTAATAAAACACTTGCTTCCTTTGAATATCGTCTACATAGTCTTTCCTTAGCTTCCTCATACACATTACAGGCAGCATTTTCATCATTAGGGGCAGGTACCATGGGTAGATTATCAAATACCCTCTGCCCTGGAGTTCATAAGTGATTGAACAACAGTACTAACTTCCGATTTGAGTCATAACTAGCTGCATCAATAGCTGTGACGTAATTCTCAAATATGCACAGCCATTTCTTTCACTTGATCTCCGGTTTTCCTGGGCTCTGAAGGAAAGGTGGAGGTTGGACCACATTGTGACTAGCAGCCATAGCAAATGTTAATAGGACCAGTAATGGTTACACTGAATAGGAGCACAATCAAAGTTTTGAAAGCAGCAACTACATATGCGCCAGTTAAACACCACCTGAGCCAACTTTTTTTCATGGTGTATGTAACTCACTGTTCCACAAGCTGCACAGCTACGTTGGCAACCAGTAAGTGCTGCACCAACATCTGCCTCAAACTGTCTGAAAATGCACCTCCAGTAATTGTTCCCTAAAGACAAATGTCTGCTGCCGTATGCAGCTACCAAGAGACGCATAAACATGTCAAGGCCACAAGCAGAAGCCCGCATCTTACGTAAAATTCTCCAAGAAGGTCAGAACAGCTACCAAACAATACAGGGGAGCACTGGCTATGCATGTCTGTTTCCTCACACAAGGGTAGTTCCTTCGGACCACAGATGAACGTTGGCAAGTTGGTGTTTGCTTCCTAGCACTGGGGCAGCTCCTCAGGACGACGGAGGAAAGTTGGCAGCATGCCCACATCAACTCAAACCCAGCTGTTACCAACTTCACTATTTGAAAAGCGCACACAGGTAATGCCTTCAAGTGTACAAAAAGGGAACTGGAAACTGGTTTGAAACTTTACCTTTACCAATGGTCCATACGACGATCCTCGTACAATTGGGTGGCTCAGTGGTCCATCAAACAGTGTCAGTGGGTTGAAGAAGGATTATTCACTAACCCCACTCCTGGTACCAAAGAAATGTAGAGTTTTAGTAAAGAGGAAGAACTTAGCAGATGCAGCTCCTTGGAATAGAAGTAGTTTATTTAAGCAATAACCCATGACACAGGAGATGCAGAGAGCACTGGTCACTGCAGCAGCCAGCCCCGGAATATCGCCTAGCAGATTCCATTGGAGGGACGAATGAACTTCATATTCCAAATACAAATTCTAATATTAAAGAAACAGTGAAGCACAAATATTATATACCATATCTACATACAATAGTACATAGACCCACCATCTATAAAGGGGGGGTACCATGGATATTGTATAATATACCTTTTGGAACAACATGACTGAGCAATGCCATAGAAACACAAAACCTAATAGTTTGACAGACAATTTCTGTCCTACAAATTTATACCAGTGTTAGAACCCTATAATGATGATATTACACCCTTCAAAGCCAGATCTCTGTTCATCAAATTCAGGCTGAGTTCTTTGCATGTGGGCCGGTTTACTAGAAAATGGACACAAACCCCAAACGTCCTGGCCCTTTGCTTATTCTGTACAGACAGAATTGAAGACATAGACCATCTACTTTTATTTTTGTCAATTGTATAAAAGGGCCAGAGGGACCTGGGTCAGGTCACTTTGCTTGAACCTCGGCATAATGCTATATCCAGTCGCTTCCAGGATATTCCGGCCAGATACCAGTCTCCTTATCATTTTCACCTTGAGTACATATCTTTATGTAGCTTGGCTCCAAAGGAAGTCACTGGGACTTTCACTTTGACATATGGTTACATGTTTTTTTTAAAGTATATAGCAGTATAATGATCTATGGATCTAACAAGATATCATTTAAAATAACATAATTATTTTTTTGCAGTCTGTTAATACTCATGGAAATTGTTAATCACAGTTTGATCATGGAATTAATTTAAAATCAGTCTTGTAAATATAGGTCTTTTAAAATATAATGTTTTTATGTGTTACAATGTAATGTGATTTATGTACCATTTTATGCCCCCCCGAAATAAACTATTACAGATGAACATCTTGCAGGAAGAATCAACTGGGCAGCATCTCTTTGGGTAAGTTTCTAGCTTGGGTCCTATTGGTTTGCAGGCATTGTTTTGAATATAAATGACCTGATGTTCCACACACCACCAGTTGAAAGCATTACTCTTAGATGGTTGACCTTTAAAAGGTGGTTTTAGAGAGGGGCTATCCACATTTGATCAGATTTTCATCTTTCTACACCTAATCTACAAGACCAGCACAGTGACAAAAATTTCCCTGTATGTGACATTTTTAGACTTCTTGTCCACTTTTGATCTGGAATCAAGAAACCACATTTGGGTTGAATTGTCCATTCTCGGCAGAGAGCCAGGCCTTCTGACCTTAATCCAAATGTTATACTCTGGAACCTCCACTCAAGTGAGACTAAGCCAAAAGGGGCCAGGAAATTATACACCAATAGGGGTGTCAAACAAGGTTGCCGTCTAGCTCCTCTTTTGTTCTCTCTCTATATTAACGACCTATACATTGAAGTTCTGCAAGCGTCACCTGATGTTCCATCAATTAACGGTTTCAAGATTCCGGCTTTCCTGTATGCGTACAATTCTATTCTTATAGCAAAGTTCCCCAAAGCCCAGCAGGCACAACTGCCAACAATGGAAACTTATTGTACGACAAACAGATTGGTACTTAATTCCAATAAATCCAAGACAATGACCTTCAGCAGTAATTGCTCATCGAACTTTTCATTCTTTATAAATAGAGAGAAACTTGAGGAAGTGGCTTCTTTCAAATATCTAGGTGTTATAATCACCAAAACACTGAAACGGTCAACCTACATCCAAACTGCTATTGGCAATTCAGAAGCGGCTACTAATGCACTTATGCATATGGTGAAGATGCACAACCATAGATTCTTCAGTTACACCGAAAACACCTTCCACGCAAAGGTGGGAAGCCAGATCTCTTATGGAGCAGAGTTGTGGGGGCTCGACAAATCAAGAAAATGCTTAGGATGTTGTGAGAGGAAGTTTTGGAAAACATTACTCAAATTACCAGGAAGCTTCGAGTCCGCTGTGATGGAGGCGGATGTTGGTTAGTCCTCAATAGAGTCCAAATGTCAATTTGCCCCCATCAAATACAGACTGAAAAGGCTGAATTCAAGATCTTCTCACCTCGTGGATAAGGCCTGGAAAGAACATTTTTCCTGCCAAAATTCAGCTATTTGATTGAAGGACGCAAGGTAGCAGCGAAGTAGGGCATATCACCATCTTCTAATTTAAGCCTGTTACCACGTAAGAGGCAAAATGCCATAATAAATAAACAAGTTTTGACCTTAAAGTTCCAG
This sequence comes from Calotriton arnoldi, assembly GCA_963921515.1. NCBI lineage: Eukaryota > Metazoa > Chordata > Amphibia > Caudata > Salamandridae > Calotriton > Calotriton arnoldi. The sequence goes on from CAWUFW010008673.1 coordinate 721,738, forward strand.
AAAACAATGTTCGCCCTTGGCAGCTTAAAAATTAGTTCCCATATTGGTCTTTTTGAACCATTCCTGAGTCCTCAACAATACCTTGTCTTGCTAACAAACCACAGAGAAAGAAGACTCTTCGCCTTAGTCGGGGGTAGGGGTAGGGTGACCAGACGCCCCGGATTTCCCCGAACAGTCCCGGTTTTCAGAGGACAGTCCTGGTGTCCTGACGCTTTTGTTAATTTTAGCTACATGTCCCGGTTTTTGGGACAAAGGTCAAGTCATCCTGCGTAGCAGAATTGAAAGGTGTCTTCCCCTTTCACAGGGGCCTCTGAAATCTAAAATAACGTATTGTTTTCTGCCAGGCAGCTCAGGAGGAGGCTCCTGTCTGCATCCAGCTGAGAGACAGAGTGGGGAGGAGGGGGCAGGGGAGTGCAGGGTGGAGGTCCTGCCATTCCTAAGGGTATGTAGCCACGTAAATGTATGTATGTATGTATGTATATATGTATGTATGTATGTATATATATATATATATATATATATATATATATATATGCACACACACACATTTGCAAGCCTAGTGTGTGTGTGTATGTGTATATCACACACATTTACAAGGCTACGCAAAAAACGGGACAGGCCAGATATAGAAGTAAGACTAAAGGTCTCCAAATCTGGTCACCCTAGGTAGGGGGCGCTTGCTACTAAACACTATTAGGAACTCTCACAGCCTGGAGGCTTCAGGTAAATGCCTGTGTGGCGAAAAGGTGGACATGAAACACTTTATGTTGGTTTGCAGCCACTATTGTAAGGTAAGGTCCAACATGATAGTGAAGATTCAACGCAAATAGCAGCCTGGCAACAGAGCAGACCAATTATTATTTTTACTAAACGATCTTATGAGCTCTATGAGTAGGGCAACAGGCTTATATTTAAGACTCAGCTGGGGCATCGGCACAAAACTTCAGAACGTTTAATGAGTTTATTTGTTGTGCCCACCTTGCTTTATTATCGTTCTGCGATTTCTCCGGCCTGTTTGTACTGAACTACTTTAGACCTTGGTCCTTTCGGCCCGTTTCATGTATCTTTGATCTGGAACATGTAGTGTTTTAGTCTTGTTTTTAACCTATTTTAATTTGCATATTGTGTTTTAAATTTGTTAGTGCAAAAGGCAGCTGCGTTTTGTCCTACGGGCCCAAAGCACTTTAATAAATATCTAAATATCTGAGATGGTTGATACCTAGTTCATGATAAGATTGAGTGAGTTTCCTTCAAAAAATAGGTGGAGAATTTACGTCTGATTCTCAGACTAAAGTTTGCTCTGACCACATATGTTAAAATTTGGTACATGGCAATTAGCAGGAGAGAAAACACAGAGCAAGGGTTAAAAGTGACACAGATTAAACACGAGAGGAACAACACCTCTATTATAGACTTAACAATTTTTATAAAATATTGAAGTTCATTATCTTCGGAAACTACAGTCTCGAAAATTGTCACATCACTTTTTACAGGCCATGCTCCATTTGAAGTTGGTTTTAGTGAACAAAATATCCCCCTGCTTAGAAACAGAGTCTTTCTGTGGTTGGTGTATCGAGGCGCTACGACACCAAGGAGAACCAATCAAGCTTTTATTATTCGGACACAGGTCTTACGAGTGCAGTGAGCAGGTTGGACACCATCTGGCGGTAAGAGCAAGGCAGAGGTGTACAAATGAGATAAGAGAAATCTGAGACCCCGTTCTTGGGGCAGTCACAGATGTAAAAAAATTAGGGATGCATTTCAAGCGTTTTACCAAACCTTATATACCGAAGAAATCAGGGACTGCCCTCGGCAAATTGAAGAGTTCCTGGAGATGGTGCCCGCAAGTAGATTATCTTTAGACGAGCAGGATTCCCTAGAAGAAGGGCTATTATGGGAAGAGATCCTTCTTGCAATTTCTAATCTCCCATCTGGTAAAGCTGTAGGTGTGGATGCGATCCCCTCAGAATTTTATAGAACATTTGCTCCCCAGTTGAAAGGTCAGATGACAACACTATTCAATCAAATATTTAGTGGAGCCACCCCACCAGACTCTTGGTCTGTGGCCAAAATTGCAGTTTTTAAAAAAAACAGATAAGCCTCCGGCAGAATTAGGCTCATATCGACCAATTACATTGATAAATGGGGATTCCAAATTTTATTCTAAGGTATTAGCGGCACGGTTAGCTCAGGTCATCAAAAATCTGGTTGCGAACCAACAGCATTGTTTTATTGCAAGGAGGGATACTACCGATCACATTCGGAAAGTGATCTCACTTTTTGATGCTGTGGAAGTATCAGGAGACCCTATGGCCTTGATTTTATTAGATGCGGAAAAGGCATTTGATAGGGTCTCCTGGCAATTCCTATGGCATGTAATGTATGCAAGGGATATTGGTCCAAGGTTCATTCAAGGAATCAAGGCCTTATACTGCAACCCTGTTGCAAAGGTCTGTATTTCTGGAGGTATGTCAGAGCCTGTGGTGATTACTCGAGAAACCCGACAGGGGTACCCTTGCTCCGCACTCCTGTTCGCGTTGTATATCGACCCATTTATATGAAAAATAGCGCAGAACATTACAATCCCCCCAATAATTATGCATGGATACGAAAGTAAAATCTTGGCATACGCAGACTCTCAGTATTGACTCCTAACCCCGAAGCTGCTATTAAGGTTATAGACACGGAAGTGTCTGTTTTTGGGAACATCTCTGGCTTCTCGCTAAATAGGGAAAAAACACAAATCATTATTAATGACAAGATTGGATTGGTAGATAAAAGAGTAGTTCCTAAAAGCAGTATATGTTGTGTTTGCATCTCTTCTAATGTGTAGGCTATTGTTAATCTAAACCTAGAACCCTTGTTAGATAAAACTAGGAATGGATTAGCAAAGTTAAATAATTTGCATCTTACAATGATTGGTCGTTGTAATCTTATAAAGATAATCTTTTTCCCCAAAATGTTGTATTTCTTTAGAGCAATTGCTTTAGATTTCCCCAATGAAAGTTTAAAAGCTTTTGATGCCATCTTTTCCAGATTTTTATGGGCTTATTCTAAACCAAGGAGAGCGTTGAGGTATTTATCGCTCCCAAAAGAAAGAGGAGGGTGGGCTCTCCCAAACCTTAAATTATATTATTGGGCCACCATGTTGCAATACAGCTGGATTTTGCTAATGGAACCTACGTCAAAGGCTCCTCCATATTCTCCCCCTACTATATTCGAATTATTGATAGGAAAAGTGACTTGGGGGTGTCTTTGGAGACAAGTAGAATATAGCTACTATAAAAAAGTACGATTTAAGTGCCTCCTGGGCACGTTCAAGGCTTGGACCGCTCTACGGAAACTGTTGGGTCTGCGGAGATTGAATTTCTAAACTCTGATTCAGAAGAATCCAAACCTACCTGAAATCTTTAATGATGGCTATATGCCAATCTGGTCCTTGGCAGGGATAGACAAATAAGGTACTTTTTTTTCTCCCTCCGGTTTCGTCTTGTTCGATGAACTAAAGGCAGAGTTTGGTATTAATAACAAGGAGTTTTTTAAGTACCTACAAATTAGGGATTACCTACAGCGTAAAGTAGGAGAAGTCAGTGGTTTTGATAAAAAAGTTCTGGTGGAAATTCTAATAGCTTAGACTGATACTCACATTGGGACAATTTATCAGCTTTTAAATAATTAAATGAAGGATGATCTTGATAAAGTCTGTTTTAAATGGCAAGAGAAGATTGCGATCTCGGAAAATGAATTTGCAAAGGCCCTTAGCTTATCCCAAACTGTCCTAATGTCGGCCAATTTACAGGCACAGTTTTTTAAAACCTGTTTTATGCTATACTATACACCTGCGAGAATTGCAAAATGGGGTTCGGGACAAGGAACCAACTGTCCTTGATGTGCTACCCCTGGCTCCGATATTGTTCATAGGTTTGCAACTTCTTTAAATTCTGTCAAGAATGAAATTCAAGGGGCGTGGCCAAGCACGGGCTGAAGATGGCCATGCTGTGAGAGGGCTCCGCCGTTCGTCCTAGCCCACGTCTATCCTGAGTGCAGATCCGTTGTACCCTTCGACAGTTTCTGCAACCGGAACACTAGCGGAGCCCATCCCGCCGGTTCCGGTGTTTGGAGTGCGCCTAAACGTAGAGAAATTGCCCCCGGAAGCTTTGGCCTGCAGTGGGGCCTGCAGCCGGGACGCACAGTGGCGAGCCAGGCCGAGTAAGGGTTTCGACCGGCCCTTTGCGGCCCTGCGGTGGCGCCGCGACTCGAGGAGCCGACGCAAAGACCCTGGGACCCTGAACCGCTTGGGCAGTGGATGCACAGACATATGGCAGCGACGGCGAGCAGGGAGCTGTGATGGGGCTCCGGAGAGGCGGTGAGGCATTCTGATCGGGGTGAGACGGGGTGAGCAGGCCGTGAGAGGTAAGATGGCGGCGGCGCGTCCCTAGCATTGGGCGCTTCCTGTCTCCCCTGCCTGGTCGAAACTTTGATTGCTCCCAGGAGTGCTGGGACCTGCACCGGGGCCCTAGTCTCATACCTCCTACCAGCCGTGATCCCCGGGGAGAAGCTCTTGGCCGACTGCTGCAGCCCGGAGCGCTCGGTCTCTAAATACCAGCAGAGACTGTGGTGCAGCCAGCGCTAGTAGCCTTAATAGGAAGCCCATTCAGCTGGAGGGACGACTGGCGAGGGACTTGAGGCTTGAGCAGGGCCCCCCCCATCCTGGTGTTGGGGGAAGGTGCCCGGGAAGACCTAGATAAGCAACGGCGTTTGCCTCTTTCCTGCCATTCGAGGAACAATTGCCTCAAGTACCCGGGGGGATCTGGAGGACCGGTGGCAGCGACAAAGGCCGGGCCCTACTGAGACGTGCCAGGGAGGAAGTGGGGCGCATGGTGGTGTACATGGTGGACACGCCGGCCGTAAGGTGATACATCCCCACTGGTGAAGAACATCCTCCGCCGGCCGTGTCTCTGTCGACCTCGCCCATCCGCAGGAAGGACCTTGGTTTTCTATTTAGTGACGTTTCACCGCTTCTTGGGATATACCAGCTACAGTAGTTTGAAGCAGGTCCGGATGGAGCGCACCAAGACCATGGGAGCCCGGGGACCCAAGACTACGCAGTCAAACAAACTGGACCGATATACTGTCCCGAAGGATTCGCAACAGGCCCGGGCGCCCAGAGACTCCGGATCTGGGGAGCTGGGCGAGGAGGAGCAGGAAATTTCGCTCAAAGACGTCATGGCCGCCATTACTGGAGTCAAGACTTCTCTGGACACTGTGGCTATTGAGGTCAACCATATCAGAGCGGATATGGGCAAACTGAACGAAAAGGTCAAGCAAGTGGAACTTACGACAGCTAGCCTAGTAGCAGATGTCTCCCAGCTCCAGGGAGAGATTAGGGAACTCCAGGATTTCCGCAAGCTTACCGACCTCAAGTTAGACGATTACGAAGGCCGCCTGCGTCACAATAATCTACGCATTCTTGGGGTTCCGGAGAAAGCGGAGGGGCACACACCAGACCTCTTTGTTGAGGATCTCATCCTTAAACACCTGCAACCTAAAGGCCTCAGTAAGTTCTTTGTCGTTGAGCGCGCCCACAGGATCCCGGGCGGCCGTCCCAAGCCGGGCGCTTCCCCGCGGCCCTGTTGGCGCGGGTCCTGAATTTCCGCGACAGAGACGTTATCCTTCAGAACTCCAGGGCTGGCACCCCCCTACGCTATGAGAACTCAGACATATCCTTTTTTTCGGATTTTACTCAAAGGGTACAGCGACAAAGGCGATCATTTATGTCAATTAAGCGCGTTCTCAGGGACCAGGGTATGAAGTATTCCATGCTGTTCCCTGCCCGTCTCCGGATTGAGGCGGATGGGCGAGTGTGGTTTTTCGACCATCCTGAGGCAGCAGCAGACTGGATCGAGAGCAGGGGAGTGAGAAACCCGGCAGACCGGGGTGGGGGTGGCACTGATAACAGTCAACCGGCCTGAGAAGATAATCGTCCGATGGTGGGGCCCGTACTTTTTGCAGTAGGTGGTGGGTGCGGGAAATGGGTGGGGGGCTTCTAGATTTATTATCGTGCGGTAAGTGGACTTAAATGGACCTGTGGCACTTGTTTTGTATGGGTATAAAGTAGATCTGTTGGGCTGGGATGGGGCGGCCTCTGTCCCCCCCCTAGGTTTTTTCTTTTCTTTCTTGAGCACTTTTCTGGGGCGACAGGCACTCTGCAATTTTGTACGGGCAGTTCTAAGCCCAGAGGGCAGGGCAGCAGGGTGGGGGGGTGTTGGGTGGGATTGTTAAATTGTTTGTTTGAAGTTTTGATTTCATCAGCAACTGCTATGGACACATTGACTGGGGGAGTGGCATTGCACTCAGTGAATTTCAGTATACCTGGATATGGCACCAGTCGGAGACAGTGGGGTTAGGCTGTTGAGTTGGAATGTCAATGGGCTGGGGGACAAGATTAAACGAAGTGTTGTTCTTCAGAGCATCAAGCGCCAGGACCCTGACATCGTCCTACTGCAGGAAACCTACTTAGTTGGAAGTACATGTAGAGCGCTGCATAGAGGGGTTACATCTTACTGGCTCATGCAGGTTTCACCACGGGCTCCCGGGGGCTGGTATATTGATGAAAAATCCTTTCCCCTTGTGGTGCAGGACAGCTGGTCGGATACTAGAGGGCGTTATGTTGGAGTCTCGGGCACATGGGAGGGTCACCCTGTCACCTTCCTTTCGGTTTATGTACCCCCGGGCCTTCAGGCAACCACATTTAGGGATTTGGGTAAGCTGCTGTTAGAGATCCCGGAGGGTCTCTTGGTGCTGGGAGGGGACTTAAATTCGGTGGTCTCTGGGGATCTGGATCGCTACCCTCCGCGTGATCTCCCTCGCGCGCAGAGCTGGCTGCCTGACTTCCTGGACTCCATGGGGCTGGCGGATGGGTGGAGGGTTTTTCACCCTGACACTTCCCAATATACCTTTCATTCCGGGGCCCACGGGAGTCTATCCAGAATCGATTACTTTCTTTTACCTGCATCCCAAATTCCCCAGGTTCGTGAGATAAAACACTTAGCTAGGGGCATCTCAGACCACTCGCCGGTGTGGCTCCAATTGACGCTTGGTTACCAACAGGTGGGACGTGTGGCCCCCATCAATCCGTGGTATCTACGCGATCCCCATATCCGACGAGAGCTACTCACGGCCATTGATAATTATTATACTGAGAATGAAGGCTCGGTGAAATCCCCTCAGGTGCTTTGGGAGGCATTTAAGACAGTGATACGGGGTCAGGCCCTTTCTTTAATTTTGGGAAAAAAGAAGGAACAGTGCAGAGAGTTGGTGGCACTGGAGGCAGAGGTAGGGAGACTGGAAGCGGATCTGGAGTTGGACGTCACACCCGATAAGCTCCACCTTCTCAAACTCAAACAACAGGACTACAGGGCACTAGCGACAGATCAGGCAAAGGCCATAGGGAGAGCGGTTCAGGGACGGATGTATGAGGTGGGCGACAAGGCCGGGAAACTCTTGGCCTGGTTGGATAAAAGAGAGTGGGCAAGCAGATTAGTACCTGAACTCCGAGGGCAAGAAGGCAATTCCCTGTCGGACCCGCAAGCTATTGTGGACTCTTTCGCGGCCCACTTTAAGGTTGTCTACACATTGGTAGCCCCCTACCCTATAGAGGATTCCCGCCAGATGCTTACTGATATTGTTCTGCCTAAACTGTCCGGGGTTGATCACGACTTCATGGACAGTGACATATCCAACGATGAAATAGCGGCAGCAATACGGTCGCTCAGGCCGGGTTAAGCCACTGGCCCTAACGGACTACCGATTGAACTGTACAAGCTTAAATCAGACACATTGGCCCCGTACCTGAGGGCCATGTACGAGGACTCGAAACAGGCAGGCATATTGCCATTAGACCAACGTACTGCCACTATAGTTACCATCCACAAGGAGGAGAAGGCCAAGACCGAATGTGGTTCTTACCGACCGATATCCCTGTTGAATGCGAAGCCCAAAATCCTGGCTAAGCTCCTTGCTACTCGCCTCGTGACGGTGATTGGGACAATGGTCCACCCGGATCAATCAGGTTTCATACCACACCGCAACACGACACTGAACATGCGCAGAGTTCACGGGGTATTGGGCAGGGCGGCCTCTATATTGGAGCCGGCAGTTATAGTCTCCTTGGACGCAGCCATGGCATTCGACACCATCGAATGGCCGTACCTGTGGGCGGTATTGGAGAAAATGGGGTTTGGTCCTAAATACATTCAATGGGTGAAGTTACTGTATTCCCAACCTATGGCCCAAGTGGTGGTTAACAACAAGAAATCAGCCGCCTTTTTGTCTGGGCAGAGGGACCCGCCAGGGCTGCCCCCTGTCCCCATTGCTGTTTGCCCTGGCGTTGGAGCCACTGGCAGCTTGGATACGCCAAGATCCAAGGATCAGGGGTATGCGCTGGTCTTCAGAGTGGGAAGACCGGATTTCCCTTTACGCGGACGATATCCTTCTGTATTTATCCTCCCCTAGGAGATCCTTGATAGTGGTATTGGATATCTTCATGAGTTTTGGACGCTATTCCGGATATTCCATAAACTGGAGCAAATCCCTCCTGTTCGTGGTGGCGGGCGAGCCTCCGCTCCCGCCGCGTGGGTGCCCATTACAAACCTGTACCGAAGGGTTTACATATTTGGGTGTCTTCCTTTCTTTGGATCCCTCTCTTCGCTATTCCCGTAACCTTCAACCCCCGTTGATCCAACTGCGCAAAGATATCACCAGGTGGAAGTCGCTTCCTCTTTCCCTGTTAGGTAAGGCGGCCCTTTTTAAGATGATGTCCCTACCCTGGTTCCTGTACGCCCTGCAGAACTCCATGGATCCGATACCTGCGTCATATTTCCGAGAGGTCGAGAGCCTCCAACGAGACCTACTCTGGAGCGGTAAACCTCGTATTGCTCTTAGCAAACTTTCCCTGAACTGGTATGACGGAGGCATTAGCCTCCCAGATATAAAATTGTATTACTGGGCATCTCATCTGTCCTCCATTAACCACTGCACCTATGCCGAGCCTTGCGACCCGGGATATAACATGGATAGGTGGCTCCTCTCTGGAGGGACCTTCAGTAGAGCCCTTTATTCCAAGCCCCGGCGATATCCACTTACGGGCCCCACTAAACATGCAGTGCACGTTTGGCACGCAGCTACCACTCGCCTAGGCTGGAGACGAAAACTAACACTCGCAACACCATTATGGGACTCCGAACAACTGGGTGACCTGTGGAGGAGTAAGGGATTCGACAAATGGGAACTCATAGGTATTGCATGTATCAGGGATTTGTGGGACAAATCTGATATTAAGCCTTTTGCAGCGCTGCAGCAACAATATAACATGGCCGAATCAGAGCGCTTCCGATACACACAGGTTCGACACGCGCTTCGTACACACTTACAGCCCGGGACCACACTGCCGGAATCATCCCCACTGGAAGATAGAGTGCTGGATGGTCATCTACCTGACAGCACCATTTCTCTGATATACAAAAAGCTGGTCAACAACTTCTCGGACCCTCTCAAGGCCCTCCGAGAGAAGTGGGCTAGGGATGGTATAGAAATGGATGACGAGGAATGGCAGGAGGCAGTCTCCTCTCCCAGAGTCGTAGCAATACCAGCTCGTCTCCGCCTTGTCCAGCTAAAACTTCTCCACCGTATTTATATAACGGGGCCCCAACTGGTACAAATGGGAAGGGTGGAGGAGGGCGCCTGCAGGCGGGGATGTGGCCAGCTGGGAACCTTTTTCCACATAGTTTGGGAATGTACCCAGATCCAACCTTACTGGCGTGAAATTCATGACATCATCAACACTGTTCTATCTGTGCAGCTCCGTGTGGAGGCCCGTAGGTGTCTCCTCAACATCTGGGAACCAACTAATTTAAATGTTTGTTTGACGCAGTGGGTAACGCTGGGGCTAATGTTGGCCAAGAGGAATTTTGCCCAGCGGTGGGGGGCGCGAGCCCCGCCCACGGCACAGGAATGGGAAAAAGATATGGACTGGGCAATGTTTAGAGAGAAGACTGTATATGTATCACGTGGATGTCCCAAAAAATGGTCTTGTGTGTGGGGCCAGTGGAACTCCTATCGTGGAGAAATATGTCAGCCTCCTTTGTCCCCTTCAATGGATGTCCCCAGTCTCCCTAGATCTTCCATCATATATGATTGTATTCTGTAATATTATCTATTGTACCAATGATGCCTGGCGGACTGCTCCCTATGTACTGTCATGCTATTGCTGATGTGTGTTTTTTCTTAATAAAAAATGTTTTACAAAAAAAAAAAGAATGAAATTCAAAATTTTCTACACAGTAAATTAGGTATAAAAGTCTTATTGACTCCAGAACTAATTTTGCTAGGAGTACTGGAAGAGGAACAGGCGCCGGATATAGATTATTATTTTTTTGCTGTCATAATGGCGATTTTTAGACTTGTAATTGCCACAGCTTGGCTCGATCCGCAGCCACCTTTATTTCAACACTGGTTGGCCCGCCTATTAGCTAGTTCCAATTTGGAGAAAGCTATATATCTTAGAAAAGGCTCCAAATCAAGGAAAAAAGGGCAATTAGGATGGGCGCCTTTATCTATATTGGATAGCTGATGTTTTAGGTAAAGACAGTATGGATCCTGGGAGAAGCTCCTTTTTTCTTTTCCCTTTTGCACACTGCACTTTAAAAATTAACTGATGTTTACATATATTTTATCTGGATTGGCTTAACAATGTTCTTATGACTCCCAGATCAACTGCAGGAAGTCTTTTAATGATTGTTCTATTCCAGTTCCTCTTATGTATTATCATCCTGATGGTCATTATTTATATTGTTCCTCTGTCTTCATTATTTTCCCTGATCGTGGGGGTGGGGTGGGTGGGTAGGTGTTATATGTGTATTGTATTGGTGGAAAATGCGCAATAAAGACTAATAAAAAAAAAAAGGAAACTACAGTCTCGAAAATTGTCACATCACATTTTACAGGCCATGCTCCGTTTGAAGTTGGTTTTAGTGAACAAAATATACCCCTACTTAGAAACGGAGTCTTTCTGTGGTTGGTGTATCGAGGCCCTACGACACCAAGGAGAAACAATCAAGCTTTTATTATTTGGACACAGGTCTTTGACTGAATAACGTAACTTGTGAGAAGTTATAAATGTGGTAGGAGGCCACATTTAAGTTCTTTACGGAAACAATGTACGCAGTATCATGTCTAATTGCATATACTTTCATTGAATATTAATGGCCAGTATAAACTGTGTTATCATAACTGTGACTCAAGAGTGGATTGTAGTATTTTATACAATATATTTGTTTTTTGCTAACATAAAAGGAGGCTAACATCTTCATTAAATGAACTGAAGTACAATGCAAGAATTGCTAAATATTTTTGTCATTTAGGTGTGTCAACATCCAGGGCATTGTGTTGGGTCAATGAGGTGGGACTGGCTGAACAATGCAAAGCTCCACTACCAGCTGCTCCTCGTGAATATTTTGGAACCAGGCATGTGCCCTCTCTTAACTGATTACTGGTTTTCTGTTTAGTGAACAATGGACTGCTAGAGGCTGAAGGCCTTGTCCATAGGCTTGTGACCCACTCTCATGATAACAGGCCATAAACATTATTTGAAAGAGACACAAACGTATATACATTCACTGGGTGTCTCTTCCTGAATGAAAGATAAACTGACATGGCAACAGGTCATACCCCGAATCAAGACAAACACTGCACAAACCTGAACACAACATATCCGAAGTTTCAGTAACAAGAAGAAAGTGATTTGCACATCCAACCAATTAACACCAAAATGCAAGATGTGCGCCAATCTCGTTCAACATTCCATGCAGTAACATTAGTAAACATGCACTGCAGTAACTAATGGATAAATATAATAATAGCACGATGGCAATAACAATCACACGTAATCAAACATCTAGTTTCAAGATACAAAAATACTACACTACACTATACCCAGTAACTATGCTCACATGCAAGTAATGAATTAAACATACCGCAGAACAGAAACATGATAAAACAATAACAATTCGCATTGCACCTTCACGCCTGTTCTAAAACCTACAAAACCCCCCTCATAGAGAGTCATCACTACAAAGGAAGTGCCACCCTCACTACCACCATAGGCAAGATCACAGTTTAACTGCCAACCAAGCTGCAGCTGCACCTATAACACTAGAGGAAATCAGACTCTGGAGGCTGCTCAAAAATAACGTTGCTCACAGATTAAGCTCTGATAGCAAACAATATTTTAAGCAATTTCCAATTACTAAACAAGAGAGATGCTACATATTGCCAATGAGCAAGAAAGGTTCCCTGTGGAGATCTATGGCCCTCAGTTCGACTGTGGCCGGTGGCCCGCTGTCTGTCAGAGTGGCAACGCTGGTGGATTACCGCCCATCATACTTAGATGTCTCCACTACCCTGGCGGAGACCCCTGTGCCTTGAAAGAAGCTGCTGCCACACTGACTCCTCTGAAGGCACTAAAGGTTTGCTGAGAAGCCACCATGTTACATGTGGCTGCTCAGCAAACATTTGTAAAATCAATTACTAATGACCCTGACACCCTGAGAGATTCCTCTTAGAGTGGGCGGGGAGTCATCTTTCTTTTTTCTGTTTCGCACTGCCAGGCCTTCCCTGGTGGTTCCTAACGGGGATAAATGTACACCAGACCATTCACTCTAATTAGGGTGGACAGGGTGATGGACTTAGACTGATGGCCTCAAGTTCATCAGACCATTTATGGAAGGTTTCCACTGGCAGATCCTGACTTTAAAATGAGCAGGTGGATCATTTGTTTGGTGGATAGGAGACTCCGCCGTGTTTGTGACAGAGTAGCTTGTCTGCCAAACTCTAAATAATCCTCTATGTATGCCAAGACACCTGAAGAGAAAATAATGCACTCCCCCTCTTTCATCATCTGCGTAAGTTAAGTAACAATTCCTAAGGTTATCGAGGAGATGATGGAGGGACTGCAAGCTTATGCTAGAATAAGATGAATCCTACATAAACAACCTGAATACTGATACTTCAGAAGATGATTGTACAGCATCTCACAAATGACACGACCCATCATGACTATAGATTCATTGCTAGTAAAACACCTGTACTATGAAAGAAAAGGGTAACTAACAACACAATTCTCCATTTTTTCTGAAGATACAATGTGTTTCACCTTCGACATTAGGTAATTCTGAGTGGCAAAACTGATTAGCTAGAGAACTCAGATGCGTGCCCCAAACCTTCTCACTAATATAAGCAGAGGCACAAGGCAGGTGTTCCTAGAACTATGCCTTAGGGAAAGGCAGGAGGTAGGTAGGAGACAAGAGAGACAGTTAAGTTGATGGACTTCGGATACAGGTAGGGTCTCACAGGCAATGTCTCCACCAAACAAGGGGGATTTCACATAGGGGATCTTAGGGGGTAAAGGATTACCTGATAGTCTGGAGCTCATTGCTCAGATACTGCTTGACAATAAGAAACAAAATTTGATTTGATTTAAATTTTCTAAGCTTGCAATTGCCTGCAGGCATCTTGGCTCTACCATGGTTCCACGTCCTTCCACCTCAAACCAGATTATTTGATTCCATAAGGGTAGTAATAGCTATTTGGGCCTTGAAAACAGGCAGGTTTTTCATTGCTTGCGAAAGCAAAGATAATTGTCTTAGCTTCTGAGAGAAGGCAGGGCATTCCTCAATTTGCACGAGGAGTGCACAAACCTGCGACCCCCCCATGTCACTCTCTTAGTTCTTGAGACAATCACAGATCTAGCAGTAGCTAATCTCGGTGTTCTTTTTAGAATTTATTTCTCAAACGTTGTGGTCTGACTCCATGCTACTCTTTATGTGCCAGGCATAATGCCTAGAAGGTGATCCTTTTTCTGACAGGGAGCCAGTGGAGCTCCACCAGTGCAGCAGACACAGACTTGAATTTGGGGATCTTCTTGAGCAGACGGCAAACTGAATTCTGATGCATCTGGAGCTTGTTAAGAGATCTCTGTTTGATACCCAAGTAGAGGGCATTCCAATAGTCAAGCTGGGATAAAACCAGGGAAACGATCACTGATTTCTGCAGATCATGTGGAATGAAGGGTAACACCTTCCTTAGTGTCTCTATAATGAATAAGGTTGAAGATGTTAGTTTGTTAACTTGTTTCACAACTGATAACTCAATGTCAAATATGATCTCTAGATTTCTTACTTTTGAGACTGGCAGAGGAGGGGATTGAGTGGCCGAAGCCACCCAGAGTTATTCCAAAAGTTGACATCTTTCCCAAAAAGGAGGAACTCCGTTTTTTGGTTGTTTAATTTTAAACAGTTACTTCTCATCCAGTGTACAATGGTCAGCATACAATTGTTGAATCGATCTGCAACTTCTTCAACATTAATTGGGTTTGACATCACTAACTGGGTGTCATCAACATACACAATTGTGGCAAAGACAAAAGAATGGATGAGTTTGGCTAGAGGGGCTGCATAAATGGTAACTAGCGTAGGGCTGAGAGATGACCCCTGTGGAACTCCACAAGAAAGAGTAAAGGGGTTTCACTTAAATTCTCCAAGGGTCACACTTTGCTCATGATCTGCTAAAAATGAAGCCAGGAGGATATAAGCACTTCCTGAGATCCCAATTGAGGCTAACCTCTCCAGGAGAACTGAATGGCTCATCATGTCGAAGGTTGTGGAAAGGTCCAAAAGGACCACCCCAGCCCTCCCGTCATTATCCATGGTGAGACTAATCTCTATTGAGACTGCAACCAAGGCAGTCTCAGTACTATGGCTAGGTCTAAAGCCATACTGTGATTCACTTAGGACATTATTACTCTTCAAGTATTCAGACAGAATTCTATTAAGATGTTTCTTGATGACTTTAGCAGGAAAAGGTAAATTAGATATCATTCAATAATTGTTTTCTGACATCGGATCTAAAGATGATTTTTTCAGAAGAGGTAAGACCAGGTAGAGCGTTTTTTCCACCCCCCAGACAAGCATCCTTCCCTTATCATGTTATTGAATAACAATGTGAGGGTTTGCACTAATTTATGGACAAATTTATGTATTACCTTAGGTGGAATGGGGTCTGAAGGAGCCCCTGATTTTGTGTGCATATTTAACTCAATCACTCGCTTATCTGTAAGCAGAGGAAACTATCTAAGCTTTGCATTCTTGACTTCTTTGATGGGAGATTTGATCCTAGATTCCTGCGGGGATCTCGAGGAATCAATATTGCAGTCTTCCAAGTCTTCAAGATTCGACATGTTCCAGGCACAAACTTTTTGTAGCATCCCAGCTGGATTTGCTAAGGGTATTTGTACTGTTAAGTTTAATCTAAAGTGAATTGTTCTGTGATCAGACCAGGTTAATGGAAGTACAGCTTCCACCTTTAAAATAGAGTAGTTGGAAAAAATGTCATCTAAAATATGGCCTGCGATGTGTGTGTCGGAGTTCACTAGCTGGTACATATTAAAACATCTAAAGTTTTCTAATAAGAGTGCTGATTTTTTATTTTTGGACTCTTTTAAATGATAGTTGAAGTCACCAAAAACTGTGAAATTCGAGCAATGTATACTAGACGGTATAAGAGTACCTAATGCTTTTAAAAACTGAGCCTTGGGACCAGGTGGCCTGTAATTAGCACTCCATGAAATGTTTCTTGGTCAATTATATTGCATTTAAATGATTTGAGATAGATTACGGCAATACTGCCTCCTTGTTTGCCGATTTGATCTAGCCTATTGACTTCATACCTGCTGGGAGCGTGGCAACGAAGTCTGGAGCAGAGGTTTCCTCCGCCCAGGCTTCTGTTAAGAATACTATTTGAGGGTGTGAGATTCTAGAAATTCGAAAAACTCACACTTGTGTTTTATTAATGAGTGAGCATTTATTAAATAGCAATTGATTGAGCTTGTAGAAGTGTTAGGGCTATTCCATGGGTTGTCAGTGACTCTGGTTTCTTCACCGTGACGGTAAAAGCACAGCTTTCACATGAAAAGCATGCTACATCATTACCAAAATTAAAAAGGAGTAGAAACCTAGATGGTTTACTAACATCAAGGACTCTCTAGAATACCGTATAGGGGGGAAAACCAGGAGGGTTCCTGGCGCAAGGAGAGGTCTGGGCGCGGACAGGCACAGACAGGTGTGTCTTTGGCATGCCATTAGCACAGTCGTACTATTATGTGCTAAAGTAGTCTCCTTCGTTAGGAAGATTAGTGTGCTAACTTTCAAAATGGCGCTTTCTCTAACAGGCGAGTCAGCCAAAAGCCCCCTGAATCCTAAATGAGCAAATAGCAAGTATTGTTCCCATTCACACAGTTAAAACACAGTTAAAACATTTAAAATATAAGCAGCCTTTAAGTTGTGCAATAAGAGGTATCAGGATGTGGGGCCCCCCTGAGCGGTCGCGCTAGCATGTGCTTAAGTAGCCTCCTTCATTAGGAAGACTAGTGCGCTAACTTTTAAAATGGCGCTCCCTCTAACAGGCGAGTCAGCCAAAAGTCGCCCGAATCCTAAATGTGCAAATAGCAAGTATTGTCCCCTTTCACACAGTTAAAACACAGTTAAAATGTTTGAAATATCGGCAGCCTTTAGGTTGTGCAATTAGAGGCATCAGGACATGGTGCTCGATTCATGGCCGCTCTAGCATGTGCTTAAGTAGTCTCCTTTGTTAGGAAGACTAGTGCTCTAAGTTTTAAAATGGCGCTCGCTCTAACAGGCAAGTTAGCCAAAAATCTCCTGAATCCTAAATGTGCAAATAACAAGTATTGTCCCCGTTCACGCAGTTAAAACACAGTTAAAACTTTTAAAATATCAGCAGCCTTTAAGTTTAAGAAAGAAGCATCATGATAAAAGAGAAACATAATAGGGTCGAAGAAACACAAGGGGTGTTTGGGGGGCAGCCGAACGAAGTGAGGTCTGCCCCCCAGGCAGTTTGGGAGGGGCTGGGTTTGCCAGGGCCGGCCATTTTGTGGTTTGGGCTTTCGGGGCATAGCCCAATTATAGCCCAAGCAGCCCAAGGCGTATACATTTTCATGAGGGAGGTTGCCAGCCACCATTTTAGGTTTTGGTGACCTGGTGGCTGGCAGCAGGGTAGCTGGTAGTATTTTTGGCAGTACTTTTGTCAGGTTAGCAGTAGGTTTGGGATTTTAGGCCAGAATCATGCAGGATTACCGTGTGCTTGAAGCGGTTCACCAGCTGAGTGAGGCGGGGCGTCTGGACCTCCTGATGCCGGAGGCTGCTGGGGCTTCGCGCCCTCCGCGGCAAGCTTCGGCGGGGGTGGCGACTGCCGTCGCGGCCTGCACATCCCCCAAGCGTGTGAAGGTGAAGGCGGTGAGTAGTATGAGCCGCTCGGCGAGCGGCCCAGTTATCGCCTCATGCGCCGGAGCCTCATGCGCGTTCCGAGGCTCCGGCGAAGGTGCGTGGGGGCGGGGCCCGTGGGGGCCGGAGGAGCGAGTCTGACGCTTGCTCCGCTGAGGACTTTATGGAGGCCTTGCCGGCTCGGGGGCTGGGGATGTATGAGGCCGAGGCCCCTGCGGCAGTGGGAAGGGAGGGGCGGGAGGCTGTAGAGAGGAGGGAGAGGGGAGGGAAGGTTTTAGAAGGAGTGGAGCCTCTGGCAAGGGGGCGGGGAGCCGGGGAATGGCAGCGACATGAGCCCAGAGAGCCTCTGGGACGGGAGGAAGCGGCAGATAGGGGAGAGAGTTTTTCTTTGTTCAGGGATGAGGCAAACCCTGGGTGGGACCAGCAGGGGTAAGGCTTTGAGGTCATGGGGGGAGAGAAAGTGCCTGGTGAGTTGGGTGGGGAGGAAGCTGTTTTGGGGGGAGCAGGGCCATGTCCCAACTCGAGTCTGGGGGGGGGGGAGAGGAAATTCCGGGGGATTGGGAGCCGGCTGGGGGTAGCCAGGCCTGGGAGGGGTCGGATATTTTCACCTCCTGTAATGAGGAGGTGAGGGGCTTCAGTAGGTTGGGGCAAGTGGATGCATATCTGGCACAGGGAGGGTCAGTAGGTCTGGAGGGTAAGGGGGTAAATCAGAAAGGAGGGGACAGAGGGGGCATCAAGAGAGGCAGTATGAGGCATAGTGGGGGGCCCAGGGGCAGGTGCTGACCAGGCCCTATCATTTATAAACGCAGGCGGGCTGGAATGGAGTGAGGGTGAGGAAGGGGGCTGAGTGACCAGGAAGTGGATGATTTGGTTAAAGTAGGGCGCCGGTGGGCAGAGAGCACATTAGGGGTAAATAGGAAGAGGAGAAGGGAGATAGGAGATGAATATCAGGGGCCCAGCACACCAGACCAATCATTTATTTTGCAGGGGGAGGACCTACGTCAAGGTGCGGACTTGGCATAGCTGGGTGCGGCTTACTGGCACCGAGGAGAAGGGAGGGTGGAGCCTCGCGCGGCGTACCCGTTACCATCGGGGATCCCAGCGCGGCCAGCGTATGTAGGCTCCGAGCGGTCTCGCTGGCCCCAACACCCGACGGACCACAGCGGTCTGCAGGGCAGAAAATCAGCAAGAGGATGCAGTCGAAAGAGTCGATAGTGTACCGGCGGGTGCAGTCAGCGCCCCCTGAGGCACGGAGTCGAGGGCCCACTAGGGGTCCCCAAGTGGAGACGTGCGAAGGGCGCGCTGAGTTAAATTTTGATGAGGAAAGCCTTGAGCGGGGGAGTTGAGAGATGACATAGAAGGGGTAGGGGGGAACAGAATAATGTCTCTCGGAGTGTTTTTCAGGTTACACGAAGGGCGTCGGAACCTGCGGGGAGGCCAACCAAGTCTGGATCCACCACGGGGCCACTGGCAAGGCGGACTGCAGCAACACGGTCATCCTCCTTAGAGCCAGGTAAAGCACAAGGAAAGGGGGGTAGGCCAGTGATGGTCTCTATTGGGAGGGGAGGCTGATCTAGGGGGGGAAGAGGGTAGGGTGCGCAAGTATGTTTTAGACATAGGGGTAGGCACCGAGGAAGAAGGTAAGAAGGATAAGGCAAAACCAGAGACTAGCAAGGGCGCAGAGAAGGCTGAGACAGGGGAGGAGGCCAGCGCGGATAAAAAAGACAAACCGGAAAGTAAGGAGTTGAAGATTAAGAAGCTCCCTTATATGGGAGTGACTAAGCCATTGGGGGCACACTTGATGCTGGCGACTAAGGAACGCATTTGGAAAGGGGAATACGTTGAAAGGCTGCAGCTATTGCACAGGGAAGTGCGTACAAAAGAGGGGTCTAAGGAAGAGGAATATGAGCTGACCAAGTGGCCGAGGGTTCCTCTGACCATAGAAAACTGGACGGCTGCCTTCTTGATTTATGCCAGTGTTTACTGCAAGAAATTTTCGGAACGCTCCGTAGCATTATTTAAATATATGGACGTTATCTGGAAAGCGCAGATTACAGGGGGGGTTATGCGTGGGAACAATATGATGAGGAATTCCGGGCACGCATGGCCTGGGATACTGAGGCAAAATGGGGGGAACTGGACCCGGATTTGTGGCAGCACACTATGGGGGTGGCCAGAGCGGGTAAGACTATCTTCACAGCCAGTGGGCTCCCGATTGTGTACTGGCCCTTTCAGGGGAAACCCACCCAGGGAGGGGTGGGTAATACTGGAAGGGGGCAGACAGGGGCAGGGGGGTCCTTTTGGGACTTCAATAAAGGACTGTGCACGCGCAAATTTTGCAGATTTCGCCACGAGTGCTCAAAGTGCGGGGGCAGACATTCAATGGTTAACTGCTTTGGGGTGGGGGGGCTTCCAACAAGGGGGGCAACAGTGGCAGCAGGGGGTAGAAACACTGGGGACAGCAGCAGCAACCTTTTACGGGAACACGGGGGGCTAAGGGATTTCAGGGGTCTGGGCCAAAGGGCTCATACGCCAGTTAAAGCAGACAAGTTGGAGGCAGCCTTACAGAGTTATGACAACCAGAAGGCTGCAGCAGTGTTGAGGGAGGGGTTCAAGGCAGGTTTTCATTTGGGTTATGCGGGACCAAGACATAGCGTTGGGCAGAAAATTTGACGTCAGCAAAAGAGCATACGCAAGTAGTACAAGACAAGCTAGACAAAGAGGTGAGGGAAGGGAGAATGGCGGGCCCTTTCACAGATTGGCCCCTCGACAATTTGATTGTGTCACCAATTGGGGTGATGCCCAAGAAGGAACCTGGACAATTCCGGCTTATTCAGCATTTATCATGGCCAGAAGGGGGCTCGGTGAATGATTTCATTGATGAAAAAGAAGCCACAGTGTCTTTCTCTTCAGTTGATGTGGCCATGTCACTGGTAGTGACGGCGGGCGCAACAGCAGAAATGGCAAAATGCGACATAAAATCGGCTTTCCGTTTGCTTCCAGTCCATCCAGATGATTGGGATCTTCTGGGTATCCATGTCAATGGTAAATGGTACGTGGACAAGGCATTACCGATGGGCTGTTCTATGTCCTGCGCATTGTTTGAGTGTTTTAGCTCCTTTCTGCAGTGGTTGTTTTCCAAAAGGACGGGGCACACGTTAGTGACCCATTACTTGGATGATTTCTTTTTTGTGGGCACCTCCGGCTCGACGGAGTGCCAGGTGGCCCTGGAAAACTTCAAAGAGCTGACGGAGGAACTAGGGGTGCCATTGGCACCCAAAAAGACGATGGGCCCTAGCACAGCACTGTCTTTTCTAGGAATTGAAATTGACTCCAGGCAAATGTAAGCCTGTTTGCCGGAGGATAAGAGGGACAAAATGTTAGAATTGCTCAACGCCATGCTGTCTTGGGAAAAAGTGACTGTCAAAGAGATACAGGCCTTGCTGGGGCATCTCAAATTTGCATGTAGGGTGGTGAGAGTAGGGAGAACCTTTTGCAGGTGACTGGGAAGGGCACTGGTGGGGAAGAGGTTGCCTCATCATCATGTGAGACTTTCTGCAGGCGTTAAAGAAGATTTGAGAATATGGCGAGTTTTTCTGCAGTCTTTCAATGGCATTCCACTTGCAACGGAAGAGGATCTAATATGGGATGTGCAGATATTTTCAGATGCAGCAGGCAGTAAAGGTTTTGGCCTTTTTCGGCAAAGGAAGTGGTGTGCCAAGCAGTGGCCGGCAGAATGGAGGAAGGGGGGGTAGGAGCATTGCATTTCTGGAGTTTTTTCCCTTAGTTGTGGCAGTGACATTGTGGGGTGGACAGCTCGGGCGTTGGAAGGTGACTTTCAGGGTGGACAACATGGCGGTTGTAGAGATTGTGAACCGCCAGTCAGCAAGGGACGAACAGGTGCTGAAGTTGTTGAGGGTATTTGTCTTAGGTCGTTTGTGCCATGATATAGCTTTCAGAGCACTGCACGTCCCAGGTGTGGACAATGACATAGCGGATGCTTTGTCTCGTTCGCAGTGGGGGAGATTCCGTGGGTTAGCCAAGGACGCTGACAGGATCCCGACACCCATGCCGCAGCAATTGTGGTACGTAGGCAACACAGGATGCTACAGCTGGTGGTAGGGTCGCTGGCAAGGTCGACTAGGATAGCCTATAATCTAGCCTGGAAAGAGTTTCTGCTGTCGGGCGCCCAGCGGCGCTTTAATAAGGTTCATCGAGGGGAGGATGTTATTCAATTTATTCTGGATATGATTGAGAAAGGCTTATCCAGAGTTTCGATTGCAGGAAAGCTAGCGGGAATTGCGTTCATGGGGAAACTTTTATGGGGCTACACGCCGTCGGCTAGTGAATTGGGAACAAGAATGTTAGAAGGGTGGGACAGGGAGCGTGCCAGTTGAATCCAGTCAGGTGACCTTTGTCGTGGCAGCTGCTGGGCAGGGTGATTCAGATATTGCCAAAAATCTGCATGGATGGGTTTGAGACATGCCTGTTTTCCACATTGATGGTGTGGATGTTTTTTGGAGCATTTAGAGTGTCAGAGTTGCTGGGGGATAAGAAAGGTGAGGGGATCAGGTGGGAAGACGGGGTCTCACGAATGGGGGGATACATATATGGTTAAAGAAGTCCAAGACCGATCAGAGGTGCATGGGGAAATGGGTGTCACTGCAGGCACCATTGCCTATGTTTACTTGTCCATGCAGGTGGGGGTTTCATTGGCGGGCAGCATCCAAAGATATCGGGGAGTCCGTTTTTGCACATGCAAACGGGAAAAGAGTCACAGCCTTTCAGCTGCTGGCGGTGCTGAGGAAGGCATTAAAAGAAATAGGCATCGACGGTGCGGGCTTTGGGACACACTCTTTCCGGATCGGGGCAGCATCTGAGACAAGAAATAGGGGGTGGTGGCAGGGAGATATCATGCGTCTGGGGAGGTGGTCCTCGGATTGTTATAGGCGCTACCTACGCAGCAGTGATAAGGGAATTAGCGCGGTTGATAACAATGCATAAGTTCACGCAGTGTTTCTCGTTTAAGGTTCGGTGGCTGGCCCCTTTTCGGCGGAAATGTCAGTCTGGGTAGTGGGGCACTCCTTCGTGAAGTGGGCGCAAGTTCAAGCACGGAAGAGTTATTTCGGACAGAATCTAGGTTTTAATGAAAAATTGTTTAAAGTGTTATGGAAGGGAAAAGGGGGCATGTTGTGGAGGGAACTGATTCCGTGCCTTAATGGATTATTGGATGGGGGTAGGTGTCCGGACATTTTGGTCATACACCTGGGTGAAAATGATTTATGTAAGGAGAAGGGCATAGTACTGATGAGAAGTATGAAGAGGGACCTAGCACTGATCAAAAAACAGTGGGCAAGATGTTTAGTGGTATGGACCGAGTTTGTGCCCCGCCGGGTTTGGCAGGGGGCAGTTAACCCAGGAGCAGTGGACAGGGCCAGGAGGAAACTTAATACGGAGATGTCTCGGTTTTGCAGGGAGTTGGGTTTTGGCAGGTTTGTGCATAGGGACATTCGGTTTGACTCAGTGGAATTTTTTAGAGGGGACGGGGTCCACTTGTCAAGGATAGGCATGGACCTTTACCTTTTGGAGATTGGAGAGGTGTTAGCCAGGATCCTAAATGTCCAGAGCCAGTCAAGAAAGTAAGAGGCCTACAGGAAAGGGAGGGGGGGCAGAAAAAAGGGGCTAGGCAGTAGTTGGCGGTCCCCCCTTTTTCCTGGGTGGCAGGGTTTCGAAAAGTTGGCCAGGGTTGGCAGAGGTTTTTGGTTAAGTATTGGAAGTTTGTGAGCAGGAGCAGAAAAAGGGTAGGCAGGTAGTCTAAGTTTCAGGATAGAAGTTTGTTAGTTACAGTTGCAGGAAGGCAGGTAGGGAATGTGGGTTCATTGGAGGGAAAAGTTTTAACAGCAATACTGTGTAATGTTGTTATGTTAATGCCAGGGTGGGATCGTGGGGCAGGGGGGGGGGATCAGGGTTCAGTTATTCGATGTATAGCGAGGTTTTAGCTTTGTAAGGCAGTTGCCAGTTGGTTATTTTGTAATCTGCACCTGTTTCAATAATGCAGCCTTTTTCACACACAAAATGGGTCTTGGTTTGGCTTGCCCCCCTCCCTCCCAAGGGGGGTTTGGGGGACAGCCGAACAAAGTGAGGTCTGTCCCCAGGCAGTTTGGGAGGGGCTGGATTTGCCAGGGCTGGCCATTTTGTGGTTTGGGCTTTCGGGGCATAGCCCAATTATAGCCAAAGCAGCCCAAGGCGTATACATTTTCATGAGGGAGGTTGCCAGCCACCATTCTAGGTTTTGGTGACCTGGTGGCTGGCAGCAGGGTAGCTGGTAGTATTTTTGGCCCCGCCCTCCCATCCCTCTTTTTAAGGAATTTACCGGGGTGGGGGCCTTGGGGTTTTTCCCTTGTTTAGGCCAGGTTTGTGGGGACAGGTGCATAAGGGATCTTATGGATGTTGACGCTTGGAACAAGTGCTTGCGGGGTTTTGAAAAGTTGGCCAGGGTTGGCAGAGGTTTTTGGTTAAGTATTGGAAGTTTGTGAGCAGGGGCAGGAAAAGGGTAGGCAGGTAGTTTAAGTTTCAGGATAGATGTTTGATAGTTACAGTTGCAGGAAGGCAGGTAGGGAATGTGGGTTAATTGGAGGGAAAAGTTTTAACTGCAATACTGTGTAATGTTTTTGTTATGTTAATGCCAGGGTTTGGGAACTTTTGAGGGGATTGTAGGGGGGGGATCAGGGGTCAGTTATTCGATGTATAGCAAGGTTTTAGTTTTGTAAGGCAGTTGCCAGTTGGTTATTTTGTAATATGCACCTGTTTCAATAAAGCGGCCTTTTTCAGACACAAAATGGGTCTCGGTTTGGCTTGCCCCCCTCCCTCCTAAGTACAACACAGACAATGGAGAGGAAAGAAACATGATATCCCGCTTTTCGTCAGTAATCTAGCACAAACCCAGGAAGAGAGAGACACAGATAAAAGGGTATAATGGGGATAGGTTAGAGAGAGAAGAACAGCAAGGAGATAGAGAGAAGTGGCAGGATGAGACAAGTGACGAACGTGAGTCAGACATGAACACCAGGTGCAGGATAGCACAGAAACAGAGAGAGGACACAGCCCAGTGCCTCCCAACCCAAAAGGAGACAGTATTTGCACTAGGCTCCTGCCACGTTCATGGAGGAACGTCGCTCAGCCAGGTAGGTTACAGGGTACGAGGGTGGTGCTTTATATTATTCTATCCTATGGCACTACCGAATACCTTCTGTGCTCATATGTCACCTAACTGTCTGGGAGTCAGAAGATAGAGGAATTATCTTATTGGTTACTTGAAACATTTTTTCTCTTTCTCCATCTCTCTGTTAATAACATATCTTTTGGTCTATGAATAAATGGAAATCTGGAAAAAACTGAAGCAAGCCTGGTAACTACGACCGAACCCTAACAAGAACCAAGGTGAGTGAAGGAAGCAGTGGGCAATGACTGTGATAAAACAGATATAAATGTAAGATAAATACAATGCCATATAGCTCTGAATTCTTACTCCTTTTCCAGTATAACAGCATTGACGAGCACCAGAGCAACCAGGAAATATCTTGACAAAGGAAAAGCAGAGAATGCCTACTAGGATGCAAACACTGATTAGAGCAATAATCCCCCACTGAGGGAGGAGAACTAAATACTAACGCAAGGGGAACAGGGAATGGAAAAGCAAAACAAACGTGGAGGAATGCAAAAGCAGAGTGCCCACTATTGAAAGCGGGAACATTAAGCAGGAGGCAATGTGACTTCCTTTTGTTAGGTCGAGCCTAGGCAGCGCATGAGCTGCTCTGCGAGGCATGTTGTATTCAGGTATGGACTTGAAGCTCTGCCCACTCTCCGCCCATATTTTTCATTGACTTGTGTCATTGTCCAATGTAAACTGTGAGTTTTCATTGGTCAATAGGCTTAGTAATCCCTCCTTAGTACTGCATTATCTCATTTTGTAACAGCCCATGAAGACACCCCCTGTTATGTGTGTTGTTACTTGTAGGCTTTAATTACAGCCTCCGAGCACTATTTTCTCAAATAGCGTTGTCCTGCCTGCTGTTGCAGGCAGGACACGATCTCTCTTAATGTTTTAAAAAAAATCTTTATAGCACGGGCATCAAATGCATTTGCAATGCAATAGTTCTCGCATTTGCGAGAGTTTAAGCTATTGGCATTGTAAATGACAATGCATTTTATTTATTTGTTTTAAAAACAATACATAAATAAAAAGCATTGTCATTTACAATGACATTAGCTCAAACTCTCGAAATACGAGTTTATAAGCACCAGGAAAGACTCTTTTGACCTTTGTGAGTGCCTAGTCCACCCTGCCAGACTGTGCCAGTCAATACAGGCCTGATCTCCAAACTCTCCATTGGATTCTATGGTAAATGAGTCTATGCCTTCCTTTGCCTGTCTTTATTTGATATTACTTGCTCATAGTACGGTACTCTCTGAACATTCCTTACTGCAATCCACATGAGATACCATCTACAAAAGATCCATACTGCTATTCGGATACCTTTATCTATTTTCTTTTATTTATAGTTAAAAAGACGTTTCTATAAAGCCATATAAACTGTTTAAAATATGCATCACAAGTTATTAAACAAACTATTAAATATTATAAAAAGGTACAAGAGAGTTCCAAATTAATAGATTTTTAAAATTCACAAAAAATAGTAAATGAGAAGCATTATTATTTTCTGCCATCAATCTAAAAAAGGTGCTAGTATACTGCTAATGACAAAGCAACGGTGGAACTTGAGTTGTTGAATACACTCTTTGTTCATCTTGTAGAAGTGCATATTCAAATCTGAGTGTGCTTTTCCTACACTCAGAGAACTATTTCTCACTCCCCACATGCTATTCACTCTGGTATATCAGTCCACCTCCTATGGAGCGCTTGCTCTGTAATGCATGAGGGAATATTTTACATCTCGAAAGTACACTGAATCATGAGTATTCAATTATTTATCTAACAGATTTAGTTTATACAGAAGGCAATCACTTTTGTTTTGGAATTTCATTGCAGCAGACTTTTAAAAAAATATTGTAGTCAGAACTCAAAATGAATGGCAGAAGTATTGATTTGACAAAACAATGTCTGCTAAAAATAAATGGTACTGGCAAAGAGAGAAATCACCCAGAAAATGGGGAGCACAATCAGTCCAAGCCTGCAAGACAGGACGCTGGGAATGGGTTTGTGTAGGGAACAGAAGAAAATGATATGCGAGAAACGGGGAAGCCCGAAAAAATTTGAAAAGGTATGGGGAACATGGCTCATAGGGAGCTAGGGACACAGAGATCTCGAGAGAGAGAGCAATGAGGTAGAAGAGTGGGGAAAAATTGAACTGTGCATACAGAGGCCAAAGAAAAAAAGGACTCCTGGCTACCTGGGATCACGTCATAGGATTCTGCCACGAGACATTTTAATATTAAGAGAATCCACATATACGACTTCTGAAATGTCCATTGAATTCCTTCATAAACCAAATGAAAGCTATGTTATGTATAAATGAAAGTCTGCAATAATTTAAAGCAAGATCTATAGTGGCACTCATAAACACCACATTCAGGAACAATCTAATGCAAATTTCGCTCATCGACCACATTGTTTACTTATATCTTAATGGGCGTATTTATCAAGAACTGACATGGCCCAGAGTGGATGTAGGAATATGCAGCACACTCACTGGTTCCAGTGACCACACTACATCATCTCATGGTACGAGAGAGACAGAGGGACTGGATGTCAGGATGTGGAGCTGGGAGCGCCGCATACCACCATGTCGGTTTGAAGTGTGAGGAAGTAGTACCTTGAGTTTATCTAAGCCAAAGGTCTTTACACTGGGGTGTGTACCCCCCGGGGTCCGTGTCAGTATTCACAGGGAGTGCAAATGCCTCTGCAAAGACTTCTAAATGAAGATGGCCTGGAAGTGCAACCTTGTTTATGTGCCACGTTTGCAGGCTATCTTCATAGGCACAAAAACGGTATTCCTGAGTGCCCTGAGGACGAGAGTCAGTGAGTGTAGTAGTAGAGATGCAGAAATGGCTAAAAATATCAAATTATTCTGTAACTATTTTGTTGTTCTTTCCCTTTCAAGTCACTGCATAAAAAATAACGCACCCACCTTAAATTAAAAATAGATTCAAGTTAAACTAATCGGTAGGTAATCCACTCTTTTTGCATTATGAAACCTCAGGTAGTTAATGTGATCAATGAAGATGTTTGTGTATGCGACTGGAGAGTCACAGAATTGAATCCTATTTGGTTCAGTGAGGTATAGTGACGTTTATTTATATTACTACAAGGTCCTGTGACAGAAAGCACTGTAAATATATAAGTGATGGAGCGCGATGGTGCTCTTCCATTTGTAGGGGTGCATCATAATCACGAGTAGTCTGCACCTACATTTATTCTTTTGTTGTGTTAACATTTGGTTATTAGGATGTACTGGGTAATAACATGTGAAAGTGAAATGATAGAATTATTACGTGCTATGTAAAGAAATAAACGTGGCAGTTATGTTTTGGATAATGTAACCCTTAGCATTTGTTTGTAATCGATTAACAAAGTTGCTCATTTATAATGTAAGGCATAGATTTAAACGTGCACCAGATTAAAGTTGCACACGGATGTGGCAACTCGAATTTAAATGTGTAGAAGTCATAGGCTGCTCACAATGATTTGTGCATTTGATGTGTTTAAGTAAAATGTTCATTTATATGCATGTTTGTAGGGCCTATGTGCTTATTCTTATGTTGGCCGATTTCTGTAGGCCTGAAATGTATTCTCCCTGGCAGCTCTCGTAGAGGGGTAAGAAAAGCTCAAATTCATGTGCACGTTGGGTTTATTCTCTTCTCACGTTTCTGTTGCAGGTGGAGAAAGTCGTCTTTGTTAGTTAGAATAATGCCTTTTGTTTTAGGAGTTAGGCTTGGGGAGGAGAGTATACTTTTATGCAAAGAACGCTGATAATTGGGAGTCGGTGTTGGGAGCTGGGAGTATCGAAACTAAATGGAAAATCACTTATGAGAAGTGCCCAGCAGGATGAGGTGATCGAGATGCAAGCAGTGGCGTGTTCTGTGTATTTGTGTTTTGAATTAGGGACAGTGCCCCGGGGGTTGAGTCAGGAGAAGAGGTGAGGAGATCGATGGAGAAGGAAGGAGCATCTTAGAACGAGCTCTGTAGCTTTGGCTACTTGACCCACTTCTTAGGAAGTCCTCACGAGCTGACACCTTTTCCTGATCTTGCCTGGGGAATGCTAAATAGGGATGTCACAGTAGTAGTAGAGTAGGGATAGACTAATGCTTTTCATTTATCAAACCCAAATGAAGACAGATCTTGACGTGGGGGCAATCATTACCTGTGTTCTGGTTCTGAAATTTGTCATTCTTTTCACGCTACAGAGTTTTAATCTCGCCCGTAGGTTCGGATTTGTATTAGTCCCAATGTACTTCTACAACCTCGTCTTGAGGTGTCTGTACATCCAGTTATTTTTGCTTTGTAATAAACCCACTAACTTGGAATTCTGAGTCAGTGATTCTTCAGAGTCATGTTTCTTTAAATTTGTTTATTTGCCCTAATGAGTTATTTCTCCCCTCTACACTTCTCAGCCGGTAATAAAGGTCCATCGACCAAGGGTTCCGGAGTAAATTGGTAGAGAGGAACCAGGTCCTATCAGTTGGTAGCAAGAGGACGGTTACCTCTGTGGTGAGGGGAGAATTGAGAAAGTTAGGGAAAGTTAGTCATAGAGCCCCAAAGAGCCAAAAGGATGAAAGCCCAGAGGATCGAGAGTGGAGGACGACGGACTTTGGCGGAGACCGACGGAAAGTGACGGTGCGGCGGCAACAGCGGTTCACAGTGGAGTGAGTATGAATAGGGATGTGTGTGTTAGATTGCAGTGATGATTTGATTGTGTGATGTCTTGCGGAGTTGGGATGAGAGTCGAGTGATTGTGGTTTCAGGCCGAACGCACGTGGTCCATGTGATACGGTTTGTTTGGTTTTGATGTCAGGCTCGACGAGTAGCCTAAGATCCCGGGATTGATTTGTGGTGTAGAAGACACTAGTGCTGTAATTGTCTGATCAGTGATTGTGGGAGTCGTGAAGTGCTATCGACAACCCACTGGTGATAGGGAAACATGTGTGAGAGAGCTTGATAGAGTCATGTGGGTAGCTAGTGCACAAGGGCGGACCACAGCGATTTGAGTGGCCTACACAGGTCATGGGCCACTGTGTGTGAATGGGTTTGAGCAAGTGAATCCTATCGATTCGTTTATATGACTGTCCGGCCGTTCGTGGGCAGACGGTCTGAGGTGACTGTCCGGGCGTTTCGCGGACAGACGGTTGCCAGAGGTGAGGCAGACAATTACTTGTGTGACTGTCCGGTCGTTTCGTGGACAGACAGTTACTTGATTCTATGAATGAGGTGCATGAATGTGTAAGGAAGAGATTGTGAAGGAGGATGAACTGCTGTGTGAGGAGGAAGAAGTGACGTCGGAGTGTGCCGCGCTGCGATAGCTCAGTTGGTGTAAAGCCACACTGGGATTGGTGGTGAAACGAAAACATCTTGTGGGTAAAGGAGTTTGATTCAATCATGCAATGCTTTAGGGTGTTAAGAGATCTTTGTAGGGGAGATAGAGGAGTAGTAAATCCAGTGGGTGAGGAATCACCACCCGAGGATACCCCAGCACATTACATGGCCATCCAATGTAGGACTTCATACCATAGTTTGGTTCCAAAATTGGCATAAGATTACCGCGAAGGAGGGAGATTCGGCTTTCGCACGTTATGGTTCATTTAGATTAGAGGTGTTGTATCAGCTAAGGGCAGTGATGGCTTCATTGCGACCTCCACCTAGACCAACATAGTTTGAGGCATTGGATGCATTGATGAGAGCAGCACAGGCAAAAAAGAGGGAGCGAAGTCAAGGAAGGATGAAAAAGGCGATGAAGGCATATCAAGATGCGCTTTGGGATGCACAGTTGAAGAAGTGGAGAGTAGACACCATCGAGGGAGAGAGACAATTTCCACTGTTAGTGAAAACAGGAGGCGCTCAGAAGAGGAAGGAAGAAGACAATAGTGGCACCGATGACATCTTGTTAGATAGGTTGCTAGCAGAGCGTCCACCTCCATACAATCCAAGTTCAGAGGAGGGGAGGCGAGCACTTATGGAGGTAATAGGAGAACCACAGGTGAATCCTAGTGCAAGAGTAGTGGGAAAGATTTCAACAGGAATGTCAGCATCGAGGGGTGCAGAGATGAGTGGAGTTCACGCTGCTACACGGTTACCGGAAGCCCTTATGGTGCCGGTCACCATTGGTCCCATAGTGTCAGTGTATGACCCAAGTCAGGCAGAACACAGTAGTCAAACGCAGTCAGTAGTAGGAGAAGGTACCAGTTCTGGAGGAAGCGCTGCGGTGAGCAAGGGTGGTCCCTTTTTGAGACCTGTAGAGGCTAGTACTCCATTTCTAGCCACTGCAGAATCTTCTAGAGGGCATATTGAACCTAGAGCGGTAAGATCAGGGTCGTTAGCAGATTCACGTTCTGACTTGAGGATGTGGGAAGCCCCAGTTAGAGGTCCCATGGGGAGGATGACAGGAGGAGGCGATCAAGGAGCGTCTGAGAGTCAAAATGTCCCACGGAATATAGCTGAAGGGAGTCACTGTGGAAATCAGAGCAGCGGAAGTGGAGAGCTGAGTAGTACCTCAGGTCAGGGAACGATTAAAGCTGCTATAAGGGCCAAAGTGCTAGATGTAGTGAGGTTGAAAGGCGGAAGCAGATGCGGAAACTTGCCCCTGGAAAGAATGGAACTTTATGAACAAGATGAGCTGTTGTTTGTGGCAAAGGATGTGACCCGAAAGGCGAGAAAAGCTCATGAGAAGCTGACAGAATTAGCACAGAGGTATGATGTGGATTTGTCCAAAACGGAAATGTTACAGGGAGGCCATAGGCTAAGTTACAGCGATCAAGAATTGGAAGAGAAAAAAGTCATAGGATTGAAAACCCACATTCGAGAATTGATTGTAGGGATACGCTCATGGAGCATACTTGCCAAGTGGGAAGAAAGGTGGTCCAAGAAAAAGAGTGTCAAAAGGGGTATAGGAGATACGCCACCTCCAGGAGGGGGGGCAGTAGGAGTAGAGGCTTACCCATGGCGAGAGGTACCGAGTGGAGGGTACGTGCATTTGCCTTGGAGCAGGGGTGATTTGGCAGCGTTTACAAATGATTTTCCTCGGCTGAGGGAAAAGCCTGTTGAGTGGTACAAGCAAGTCGATCGCTTTGTCAAGATTTCAAAAGTATTGTGGATTGATTTGAATACCTTGTTTGACATTGTAGTACCAAGTGATTTGTGGTCTGCTTGTAAAATTGCTGTTGAATGGCCAAATTCAGAACCTGAGCGAGACCCCATAACGCATGGTCCTTCACCCATAGTTATGAAAATGTTTGAGCAGTTAATCACATGGTTACAGTCCAAGATTTCGCCACAAGACATTGATTGGGTTAAAATAGATCAAACTACCCAAGAGCCCAAGGAATCAGTTCATGCTTATTACGAAAGGCTCTTGCAAGCCTTCAAGCAGTACAGTGGATTGGACACATGTTAGATTCAAAGGACATGGGACAGTTCATTTCCAAATTCGTCCTAGGACTAAGGCCGGAGATTAGCTTTATGATCCAACAGCATTTGATCTTTTGGCAGAACAAATCCGCAGATGAGATTCTGTGGTACGCCAGATATTGCAGTGATGAGGTAGACTCAAAGCATAGGAAGCTCAAGGACAAACTAATGCTAGTCCAGATGAGGAATGGCAGGGAAACAACCACGGAGGAGCTCAGAATGCGTCGGGTCAGGGAAGAGGGAAACTCGTAGATCCCAAACCGGGGGTAGACATTGGTACCCTAAAGAGAACCACTGCATGTCATTATTGTCATAAGATCGGGCATTGGAAGCGCGAGTGTAGGTCTAATCCAGCTAATCAGATCCAGGATGAGGAAGTAGTGCAGGTGCCTGAGGGTGTAAATACAGTGGTATGGCCCAGATCTGTACACGGAATGGGTTTGAGTCCACAAGTGCAAGTTCCCCAACCTCCGAGAATCCCTCAAGGAAATCGGACGTACCAGCAGAAGCCATTCATCGAGACATTCGATGAATTCGATTCAGACACATTGCAATGATGGTGCCTGAGGGTGGAGGAAGACTGTACCCTTGGAGCAGTCTTGGAGGTAGACCAGAGAGGACCGTACGTGGAGGCAGATGTTTACAGTCATCCCATCACCTTTCTGATTGATGCTCGTGCTATCCGTTCTACTGTGAGATCTGCAGTAGTCCCAAACCTACCCCTCTCTGGACAATCGATCCAAGTTGAAGGAGTTGCGAATAAGAAAATGACCAATCCATTGACAGATGAGATACCTGTGAGAATAGGAACTTTCCATGATCGACACCAATTTGTGGTGTGCGATTCGAGTCCAGTCTGCTTGTTGGGGCGTGATCTCTTGTGCAGGTTGAATTGTACCATCTACTGCACACCCAAGGGAGTGGAGTTGCAGACTAATGATGATGACATTGCATTAAAACTGGCGAATCAGAATCTCTGCATAGAGATGTATCCCATGTTGACAGTTGAGGAACTACCACTAGACTTGAGAGATTCAGTCTCTCTGGACGTATGGGATTTCACAGGGGAAGAGATAGGATTGATCAAAGGGGTTGAGCCAGTCAAGATTCAGATCAAGCCAAACGCCGAGTTCCCAAGAACACCCCAGTACAATCTGACGCCAGAAACAGTGGCAGGAATCAAGCCTGTAATTGAGTCCATGATCGAACAGGGAATCCTGAAGGAGATAATGGGGAGCCCATGCAATTCCCCTATACTGGGACTGCAGAAGCCGAGTGGGAAGTTCAGAATCGTGCAGGACCTGCAAAGGTCAACATGATCGTAGTTCCATGTTGTCCTGTGGTACCAAATCCATCAGTGATCTTATTTCAAATCCCATGTGAAGCTGAATGGTTTACAGTGATTGATTTATGTCAAGCCTTCTTTTCGATACCCCTACACGAGGAGAGCCAATTTGTGTTCGCTTTCCGTCTGGAAAATCGTGTGTTAATGTGGTGTTGTATCCCACAAGGGTATACAGAGAGTCCATTGATTTTTAATCAGATTTTGAAAAAGAATCTTGAGAGTTTGGTACTGCCACAAAATTCAGTTCTTGTGCAGTACATTGACGACCTTTTGATTACGTCTGAAACAGAAGACGCTTGCAGGATCGATACTGTTGCCTTGTTAAATCACCTGGCAGAAAATGGACACAAGGTGTCCCCGAGCAAGCTACAGTACGGTTTGACTGAGGTTCAGTATTTGGGTCATCGCATTGAGGAAGGTGTCACCAGACCGCATTGAGGCGATCATGAACATGACTGGGCCTACCACACGAAAGGAAGTCAGGATGTTTTTGGGAATGGTTGGGTACTGCCGTCAGTGGATTCCCAACTTTTCGTTGAAGTCGAAACCTCTGCAGAGGTTGACACACAAGGATGTGAGTGATCCGATACCATGGGATAACGTCTGTTTGATTTTGTTCATGGAGCTGAGAGAGCTTGTGTCGTGCTCCGACTCTAGGAATGCCTGATTACAACAAATCCTTCTCACTATTTTGCTGTGAGCGGGAGGGTTGCGCACTATCAGTACTCACACAGACTCATGGAGGTGTCCGTAGACCAGTTGCTTACTTCTCGGCTACCTTAGATCATGTAGCATCAGCGTTGCCCGGATGTCTCAAATCCGTTGCTGCAACAGGTGTCAGCATTGAAAGGTGTGAAAGTATTGTGATGGGTCAACCTCTTACTGTTTATGTTCCACACTCAGTTGAGCTTCTGATGATGAGAACCAAGACACAGCATTTGACAAATAACAGACTCACACGCTATGAGCAGGTCATACTTGCCTCAGAGAATGTGACTGAAAAGATGTTCTGTATTGAATCCTGCTACTTTGATGCCTATTCCAAATGTTGATGATGAAGATTGTGAGGACCATGACTGTCTCGATGTGAATGAATTTTGCACCAAACCGAGACCTGACATTGTCGATGAACCTCTGCCTGAATCTGGTGAAATCTTTTTGTAGATGGTTCATGCTTAAGGGACAATGTGGGTCATCTGAGAGCAGCGTTTGCTGTATGTACCATTTCTGGAGTTGTGGAAGCTGCTTGTTTACAGGGAGTATTCTCCGCACAAGTGGCTGAAATCATTGCCTTGACACGTGCCTGCTTAGTTGCTGATCAAATCCGAGTCACCATCTACACCAATAGCCAGTACGGATTCGGTGTGGTTCATGACTTTGGACAGCTATGGTCACAGAGGGAGTTCCTAACGTCATCAGGATCTCCCATCAGAAATGGGGAGTATGTAAGAAAACTGTTGGAAGCCTTGCTGCGTCCAAGGGAAATAGCTGTGGTGAAGTGTGGTGCTCATGGAAAGGGAAATTACTTTGTGACTCTCGGCAACAGGTACGCGGACGAAGTCGCGCGTTTCTGTGCTGAACAAGGATGCATTTTCACTGGAGAATATACTGGAAAGAGCACAGAAAGAACCGAGCTCAGCATGATGTTAGCCATAGCGGACACTAGGGACGAGATCAAGCGTCTGCAGGGAGAAGTGTCATAATAGGAAGAAGCTGGTTGGATTAAAGCAGGTTGTGAGAAAAGAGATGATGGTATTTGGGTTTCAGCTGATGGTCGAGCGGTGTTAACAGATGATTTATTGAGCCCTATGGTGAGGCAGATTCATGGAGCAGTCCACATTGGAAGGGATGCCATGGTGCGAGTGTTCAAACAGACGTGGTTTAATCCACGGTTTTGTGCATTTGCTGAAGCAGTGTGTCACAGATGTGTTATGTGTCAACAAATAAATGCTGGAAAGAAAACTGTGGTTGCATTGAGTCACATTGGGAGATCTGGGGGACCCTTCAATAGGATCCAGCTGGATTTCATTGAAATGCCTAGGTGCAATGGATTGAGGTACATTCTGGTAGTGGTGTATGTTTTCTCACAGTGAGTGGAAGCCTACCCAACAAGGAGGTGTGATAGTCTCACAGTGGCAAAGTTGTTACTTAGAGAGCTTATACCTCGGTTCGGGTTTCCAACCTCATTGGAGTCGGATAGAGGAACATACTTCCAGAGCGAGATTATGAAGCTGCTTTGCGCTGCTTTACAAGTTGATCAGAGACTGCATTGTAACTATAGACCTGAGGCATCTGGCATGTGGAGCAGATTAATGGAACTTTCAAGATGCAAATGGCAAAAGTGTGCTCGTCTGCGTCCCTGAAATGGCCTGATGCATTTCCCCTGGTGTTGATGAGTATTCGTAGTATCCCCGATAGGAGGACAGGTCTCTCACCTCACGAGATCCTGATGGGGAGGGCGATACGTTTGCCAGCAGTGCCGTCTACAGCCTTGATAAACATCACAGATGATTTGATCCTTGATTATTGCAAAGGACTAGATGACGTGATATGTTCTGTGTCTCACCAGGTTGAAGCTGCGACTGCCCAGACCTCGAAGGACCTATGCCACGACCTGTGTCCAAGTGACTGGGTCCTTGTTCACAAACACGTGAGGAAGAGCTGCCTTGATGCTATTGGAGAGGTCTATATCAATTGATTCTGGTGACAAATACAGCTGTGAAGTGCAGAGGCTTGCCAAACTGGATTCACACCTCCCATACCCGCAGAGTTTCAGGACCCTCCGAAGAAACAGCTTCTCTCCTAGAAGAAACTCCAGCTGTGGTTGCAAGGCCACAGGAGAGGACGAGCCAAGCTGTGAGGGTTGCTGACAAAGCTGGTTGCCCACCAGAGCAAGCTGAGGGGGGTTACGTTACACAAGGCCCAGGTATTGGCTCTGAGGGAGACGGTAACGTTGTGAGTGGTACAGAGTCAGATTCAGCTGAAGGAACTGGTGTGCAAGGTGGTCTGGTGCAGAGAAGAAGGGCAGAGCTTGTGAGTGAACCGTGGCCTGTGTGACAGAGGAGGCTAAAGTTGATGTTGGCATTTGAAAGAGATCTTGCTCCTGTGTCTGAAACGTCTGAATCAGAGCTGAGCGATGCAGAACAAGCACAAGAATGCCCGAGGAGGTCGAGAAGAGCAAGTGTGCCCTGCCAGAGGTACTCTGCCCCAGAGTGGACTTATTTGATCACAGATGCCGGGAGCAGTGGGGACCGGGAGAATGAGGTCTTCACGAGTGGCCAGCAAAATCCCGGAACTGAAAATTGATATTGTGCTAGTAGTCCCTGGACTGGAAATAGAGGGGGTGCTGACAGTGACTGTACCAAGACCTCCAATCTTGAGCAGAGTGCGAGTTTTGATTCTGGAAGACTTGTCCTTTCCAACTTTTGGATATCAGCCACCAGCACAGGAGATTGCAGCTGTTCGTCTTGAGATCCTACAATGTGTCATTGTTGAAATTGGTTCTGAGCTTATAAGAGACTGTTGATTAAGCTGTGAATTGTAAATAAAGTTGCTTTAAAGGAAGATAACCTAGACCCGAGTGGAAGAAGAGCAAATTTAGGGACGTTCCGTAGAAGAAGAAAGAGGGCTGAAGAAGTCTTTTTTTTAACAGTTGTTTTGATTGAAAATAAGGCAGCGTCAATCACATATATAGTCACCATCAATACATTGACAAATACAGATGTTTTACACATGTTATCTATTGAGATATCAATGTCACTCAGCCATCAATATCCCTTCTGTCACGTCGATGTTCTGACATTTCCATTTCTGTAGTCGGTGATACACACAGGTCTCCCCTATAAACATTCCACTTTCCCCATTTCTTATCCCACTTCCGAGGGCAACCCCTAGATTTAAAACCTCTTTTTCGGAAATCATACACCTATCTAGGTCTCTCGCCCAGGTTTCGGAGGTTGGAGTGTCCGCTGCTCCCCATTTAGTAGCTATGTTTCGTTTTACCAATGTGTATCCCAGGGCAACCCACTGCTGTTCGATCTCGGTGAGGTCAGTAGCCTCCCAAATGTTGAGGAGCCCCAGTTGTGGTGTCAAAGTGATGTCCTTGTGCAGTGCTTGTTCCATGAGCTATGTGGCCCTCTCCCATAGGGCCTGAATGTGTGGGCAGTCCCACAGTATATGATAGAAGGTCGCCTCCCCATTGCAGCGATGGAGACATAGGGAATCTTGGCGCCTTCCGATCTTTGCAAGGGTGACACCTGTAATGTAAGCTCTGTGTAGAACCTTCAATTGGACAAGGCGGAGTCTGAGAGGGATAGCCACTTCCCTAGGGGACATCAACGCTGACTGCCAGTCATCATCCTCGAGCCGCCCCAGATCCCTCTGCCATTTATCCCGGAGGGACTGAAACTGGTCTGGCAAGTTATTACAGAGCTTCCGATATGTGAGCGATACTGCTTTTTTTGGCAGAGGTTCACAAAGGAGACGATCCTCGAGGGGAGACGATTCCGGTAGTTCCTCGGCCCCATGAAGGGCTGTCGTGAGAGCATGCCGGATCTGGAGATAGCGAAAGACCTCTCCCCGTGCGAGTTGATATTCCTTTTCCAATTCAGTGAATTTCAGTATTTTGCCCTTTTTCCAGAGGTGACCTATTGTCGAAATGCCGATAGTGTCCCATATGTAGGTTGCAGAGGGTGCCCAGCCTTTGGGCCGACCATAGTGGGGTAGGCCTAGTCAACACATCAAGCCAGCCAAGTTTCCGATTCGCCCGACGTCCACCGTGTGGGCCGTTGGGCTCAGATAGCGGCCCCTCCCGGCCTTCGAATAAAGGGCCCCCAAGTATCCCGCAGGACCCATTTGGTAACTGTCTAAGAGAAAGGCTGGGTCTGTCGGGGGGCGGAACAGCCAGTGGTTCACCACCACCAGCTGCGAGGCCCAATAGTACAGATGCATATCCGGTGACTGCTATCCCTCCGTCGTACCAGCCCTTGGTCAGTTTAGTCAAAGCAATACGGGACACCCTCCCGTCCCACAACAGAGTCCGGACCTCACCCGCAATTTTATTGAAATACGAATCGGGAACCTTGTATGGGCAGTTCTGAAGTATATACAGGAAACGGGGGAGAGCTAACATTTTATAAAGCGCAGCGCGGCCCAACAGAGAAAGGGGCAGCGTGCGCCAATGTTTAACGTCGCCACGCAGCCTGTCCAGAGGCATAGCTAGGTTTTTAGCGTGGAATAATAAGGGATCGGGGTGACATAGATCCCCAAGTACCGAAACCCATTGGTAGCTATTTC
Organism: Calotriton arnoldi; assembly: GCA_963921515.1. Classification (NCBI taxonomy): domain Eukaryota; kingdom Metazoa; phylum Chordata; class Amphibia; order Caudata; family Salamandridae; genus Calotriton; species Calotriton arnoldi. The sequence continues at coordinate 760,367 of CAWUFW010008673.1, forward strand.
AATGTCACAATCAGGTGGAAGTACAGGAGGCAAGCCGTGGATGGCAAAGATCATGGATTTCAGCCAATTAATGGAGTACCCTGAGTACCTGCCAAAGTTGGTGAAAATATTTAAAAGTCTAAGCACTGATCTCTTTGGAGATGCCAGATACAGGAGAATATCACCGGCGTTGAGGGATATTCTGTCCTCTGTCCCTTCCGCCCATTTCAACCCTCTTAATACCGGATCGCCCCGGACAATGGGCACCCTTGTCTCGTGCCCCTTCTCAGTGGGAATGTTCGTGAGAGGCGGTTATTAACCTTCACCTGACCTTTAAGGTCTGTGTAAAGGAGCTTGACCCACCCCAGGAATTTCGGGCCAAACCCGAAGCGTTGCAGCACCTCAAAGAGGTAAGGCCACTCGATGGAGTCAAACGCCATCTTGGCATCCAAGGACAGCAACACTGTGTCTTCTGCTATGACGTGTTGATGGCCCAAGACATTATGGAGACGACGGATATTCAGTGCGGTATTTCGATTGGGCATGAAACCGGACTGGTCCACATGGACCAGTGATGGGAGGATTGGAGTGAGGCGGGCGGCCAGAAGCTTCGCAAGCATTTTGGCTTCTACATTGAGCAGTGAAATCAGTCTATAGGAATAGCAGCTTTCTGCGGGTTTGCCCGGCTTACGGATAACCACGATAGACGCCAGTCGCTGATCCTCCGGTAAGATCTTTTTCTCATAGCTCTCATTGTACATGCCCTTCAGGTGGGGCACGACAAGCGATGCAGTAGCTTTAAGAAATTCAATTGGGACCCCATTGGGTCCCATGGCCTTCCCTGATTGTATGCTGTGGATTGCGGAGCCTATCTCCTCATCAGAGAGATCGGCCTCCAACGTGTCTCTTTCCTCCGCAGACAGAACGGGCAGCCGAATGTCCACCAGTAAGTGGCGAGAGTCATCCACCGTGGCTCTGGCCGACGGCGTGTATATTTGCTCCAAGTAATCCGCAAAGGTCTCTGCAATTGCCTGGGGATCCGATAGCGTCTGAGCGTTATCAACTAGAAGACGAGGCACCCACCTCTCCGATTGCTCCCGTTTCTCCAACCATGCGAGCAACTTGCCCGCTCTATCTCCAAGTTCATAGAGCTTATGGTGAGTGGCCAGAAGGCGTGCGCTTGCCCGCTCCCTGGCCAGGGTTTGATATTTGAGTTGCTTCATAACTAAGCTATGTTCCGTACTCTCACTAGGGGCGCGGGCATGCGCCGTTTCAAGATGCAGCAATTCTCTTTCAAGCTGTTCTAGGTGTAGATTTTGCTTCCTGGTATATCCCACCTTGAGGGCTAGCGCCTGACCCTTCACCACCGTTTTAAAGGCCTCCCAGACTATCTGTGCCAAGTCCACCGACCCGACATTCTCCTTGAAGTAATTCTCGGTTTGTGACACCAGGCTCTCTTTAATATCTGGGATACGGAGCAGCCAGGGAGCGATGACTATCGCGTTGCGCTGTCGCCGATTATAATGTGCGAATTCAACCCATACCTGGGGAGTGATCTGAGATGCCCCGGAGCAGACAGCATGGACTCCGGAAGCTACCAATATGGATCGATTGGGTCAGGAAAAAATCTATCCGGGAGAGACTACCATGTGCACCCGAGTGGAAGGTGTATTGTGTCAGGTCCGGGTGCAAATAGCGCCATATGTCAGTGACCCCCATGGCTGCGAAGAAGTCTGACATGTGTGTACCAGAGCGGTGCTGGGGACGCGCCGGGTATCTATCCACTAGGTCATTGGGAGTCATTTTAAATTCCCCCCCAGAAGTAACGGACCCTCCGGGAGGTCCAACAGGAGTTGTCCTAGGTCGGCCAACACCTCCCTGCCCAGCACTGGTGGGATGTAGACTGAAACAACATTGATGGGTTTCCCCTCCCAGCTAGCCTCCAACACCGCAAATCTACCCTGTGGGTCCGCCCATGTACGGTTTGGTGTAAGTGCAAGACTCCGTCTCACCAGAATACCTGTACCTCTGGACCCGGAGGTGTATCCCGCATGGACAAGGAGTTTATAACCCCAACGGGACAAAGCTTTACAATTATTACCCACCAAGTGAGTTTCCTGTACCAGGACTAGATCAGGGGCGTGTCGCCGGAGATATTGCAGCACTAGACCCCGTTTCAGCTTGTCCCCCAACCCATTGACGTTCCACGTCAACGTTGACAATGAGGTCTCAACTGAGGTAGTGGCCATAGAGCAAATAAAAGTATGGAGCTGTGGGTCCCACCCGGATCGTCACTCGTCTCCCCCCCCAATCATCAGAAACAGGACAGTACATAAATGCACTGAGGCTGAAGAGCGGCCGGAGGCCATGGTAGGCATGAGTGACAATAGTATCAGTGACTGAGTGTATCGCTGCAAATAAACTGTAAAGGCAAAAAGAAACATATAACATCCCCCCCACCTCCCAACCCCTTCCCCCCTCCCTGCCCCCCTGCCAGTGGATCTAAAACTACCCACTCCCCAACAAGGCAGAGTGCCTGTCGCCCTCCCCAAAATTACAGAGGTGCTTGGTGAGCAGCCGCCCCACCCAACTCGAAACGTTATGCGTGAAAAACCATCACACCCAAAAGATATGAATCTTTTCCCGTATTGGGCCATATAGTGAATACAATCGAAAAGTGATACCCCCCATATAGCCAGCAGTTAGGCGTACTTTGTCCGAGGTCGCAATTCAGCATAGTGTCAACAGAACCCTCCAACCCGGGACCCCAAATAATCACTCAGAGATACAACACAGGTGCAGCCCGAGTCACTTAGCTGTGATGCTCGACCCATAGGAAAGTTAGGGTCCAACCGTGCCTCAGCTCCCCGAGGGTGTCTCATGGTCCGCAGCGGTGGACTCAGTCCGGGACCCTGTGGTGGGCTTCAGTCTGTTGTGTCGCGGACCATTAGGTTTCTCGGTGGCAGGCCTTCCCACTCGATGCCACCCCTCAAGCCAGTCCCATGCCTCCTCAGGGGTGGAGAAGAACCAGGTCTTGCCCTCCGCGACCACACGCAGCTTCGCTGGGAAAAGCATTGCATACTTAATGTCTCGATCCCTCAGCGCCTTCTAGACCGATAAAAAGCTGCGCCGTTGGTTTTGGACTTTCGTGGTAAAATCCGGGAAGATTGTGATGGCGCTGTTCTCCATAGTAAGTGGCGGGCCGGAACATGCGGCCTGAAGAATAGCGTCACGATCTCGGAAGTTAAAAACCCGGGCTATAATTGGCCGAGGTGGAGCTCCAGGCTTAGGACACCCCCCCCGGTGAGCCCGTTCAATGGGAAAGTAATTGGATAATCCCTTTGGTTTCAGATGGTTGGAAATCAAGTCCTCCACAAAGAGATCGGTCGCCGGGCCCTCCGCTCGTTCCAGGACCCCCAGGATGCGCACGTTGTTTCGCTGCACCCGCCCTTCATAATCGTCCAGTTGCGTCTCCATTTTGGCCTGGGTTTCTCGCAGTAGTTATACTTTACGTTTGAGTTGGGAAGTCACCCTCGTTAGTCCAGTAGTGACCTCTTCAACCTCCTTGACTCTGTCGTCCATCTTCCGGAGGTCCGCTCTGATGAGCGAGACCTCGACGTTCACCACGTCAATTCGAGACTCCAGCGAGGTACGCACGCCATTAATAGCAGTCATGATGTCCTGAAGTGTTAGGTCTTTGGAGGCAGATGCGGGCCCTGCTTCATCGCGGACCTCTGGGCGGGGGGCCCCCTGGTCCTCACCGGTTTTTGACCAGGCGAACTTATCTAGTTTTGTCTGCATCGCAGGTTTTGTGCCTCTCCCCCCTGCCATGATTCCTGGCGCGTAGCCAAGTATGTAGGACAGAATTAGGGCAGAGACCGGTAGTCGCTGCCGCCAGCCCGGGGCGCACGTGCCACCAGCAGCCTGTCAGGTTTCCCGGTCCGGGCGTTCACCGGGGGCTCAAAACAGTGAGCAATGGGTCCTCGCCACACCGTGTACGGAAGTCTCTAGGCTGGGGGAATATGCAAGCCCCAGGAAGCGCGGTGGGCCGAAGGGTCCTCTTCAAGCGGTTACTAGGGGGTGGCCGCCTCTATGGACATGCACCGCAACACAACTGGCACCCTCACAGATCTCCCAGGGTAGGCGGGCCACCACACAGGTCGCTGTGGCGCAGTCAGAAGGCTCCCCAAGGTTGGCAGGCTAACCGGGCATCTTCACCTCTGCCTACACCCACCAGGGTAGTGGCGTGGCCTCAATCTGCACCTCGCCGGCTGGATCCCTCAACAGGTATGGGTGGCCTCTCGCCAAGCCATGGCCTTTTGTAGCCGTCGCCGCGGGAGACTATTGATTCTTTTCATAGCAGCTGCACCGCTGCGCCGTACCTCATGAGCAGTGAGTGCCCCCTCCGGTCCCACAGGCACCAATCCGGCCGCCGCCGAACTCCGCCGTCATCACAGGTCATTGTACACCCGGCAGGCCCCGAGAAGCAGCGTCTCCACTCCGCCCGCTCCCGGGCCGGCGCGCTACCGTCCCCCGCTGCGGGCCGGCGCGTTACAGTCTCTCGCAGTGGTTGAGCACACGTCCTGGCTCTGCCGACTCACCGCCGGGGAAGGAAGTCTTTTCTGGGCCTGCCCCCGCTCCTCACAACACCCCCAGGTGTGGCAGCCAGGCGGCAGTGCGGGCGGAGGCTCCATCGGCTTCAGGAGCTGGAGGCAGATCACCACGATCGCCGTGCCGCCATTTTGGATCGTCGCTCCTCTGGAGGGCTCGTCCCTCGGGGGTCGATATAGCCGCAATCAGGCACCAAGGCGGCGACCAGCTGGGTCCAGTCTTATCCGGGGCTCGAGTTCCGCCGGCTGCGGCGCTCAGGGTCGATTGTGAATCAGGATTATGGCAGGATAACGGGCGAGGGCTGCGGAGCTCCGCTAGCTTGTGGCCATTCCCGTTGGCTGCTGGTCACGCCCCCCAAGGAAGTCTTTTTGAACTGTAAATAAGGTGCGACGAACTGTGAATCAATTTCCAGGACTTCAATGAACTGTGTGTAAACTGGTCAAACAGCAATCGGAGGCAGAGAAAGAGACTTTGCGTTGATCTTCTTGCTGTGCTAAACCGACAATTTAAAGATGGAGTCTGGAAATTCGAACCGTAGGTCTAAGTGTGTGATAGGTTCACTCATAGTAGGAGTGATAATAGTGATAACGGTAGTTATTATTGTGTCTGTAAAAATTTCACATGATGCAGAGGTTGAAGGGGTGGGAGTGCAAGAGACAACCACACCTGTTACATCTAGCACAAAAGAGGGTATCGTAGGAGCTGAAAAGGCTATGCTAGATCAGACTAGGGTGATTACATGCTAAATGCTTATGCAAAGCTGCTATACGAGCATGTGAGAATGATGGATGTGAGAGATTGTTATGTGTGTATGCAGTTGCTTGCGTCTGTGGAGGAGGGTATTCATTATCACCACCTTCTTTTGACGTATGGTATTACATGTAGTTTGCTGCTTAGTATGTTTTACGGTTTGGGTCATTATGAATATTATTTCTCCAATTATGACGTAGTGCTTTCAGAGGTTCCAGCCTACAAGCACTTGAATAAGTATGATTACTATAAGCAGGAAGATAGATTGGGAAAGTATTTCATACCTACCGTTACATTAGATACAGCTTATGCACATTGTCATAATTTGACATGCATACTAACCGATATAGAGAAGAAGTTTATAGATCAAGTGGAAGATAGACATAGACAACTAACAGTAAAACTTAACAGTAGAGGAGGAAAATTTGAATGGACCAAGGAAGAGCTAGCACATAAGGCGTAGGGGAGTTATGGTCCAATAGCTTTAGACTTTGAACAGCGAGAAAGCTTTGTATCAGACAGGTACAGACGTACTATGATAAGGTCTTTGTGGGACAGAGCGTGTGTGATCACATTTTCACAATTGAAGCCACTGCGAAGAAGTTCTTGCAAGATGCAGTGCAAGTGGTGCCAAATGTGTATTTTGTGTGTGGGAAAAATGCCTATGTGAGATTGCCACTGAATTGGTATGGTATGTGTTACGTGGCTGTTGTGTTTCCCAAGATATATCATGTAGAGGATTTGGGACCCTTAGAAGGTGGATTACATCATAGAGAGAAGCGAGGTACCAGTGCAGGTGAAATTGTTGGAGATGTATTTGGAGCAATGATACCAAGTTTGGGAGTGGTTCTGAATGATATCAAAATTAGAAGGTTGTCAACTATTGTGGATAAGCTGTCAGCGAACACAGCTCAGTCTTTGTTACTTGTAGCTGGAGAGATGGTGTAGATAAGAGCTATGGTGATACAGAACTGCCTTGCCCTAGATGTTTTATTAGCAAAAGAGGGCGGAGTCTGTAAAATGTTGAGGGTCCAACAGTGCTGTACTTATATACCGGACAACTGCAAGGATCTGAAGAAGTATATAAGTAACATCACTGAGATTCACCATGAGGTGCATGATTTGGCCACAGAGGGTGTTTGGAACAAGGTTGGGAAAGGGTTTGGAAAGATTGGAAGTTGGTTTTCCAACCTTGGTAAGGGAGTCCTTGGTTACATTTTGAAGCCCATCATTATAGTGGTGGTTTGTGTGATCATTTTGTTGGGATTCATAAAAGCTTACAAGTGGCACAAGGCAGGACAGGCTGAGAGATCTCTTAGGGAGCATGAGAGGAGGATGGAGAGACTGCAGGACACTCACTATGAGAATCTCAAGAGCTTGGAAAAGTTCAGACAGGGAAGACTTGCTACGACTTCTGTTTAGGTCGGTTCTTTCTACAGGGAGTTGTAATTGATTGTGAGGACACTTGTCATCAGAGGGGGGGACTGATGGAGCGCGATGGTGCTCTTCCATTTGTAGGGGTGCATCATAATCACGAGTAGTCTGCACCTACATTTATTCTTTTGTTGTGTTAACATTTGGTTATTAGGATGTCCTGGGTAATAGCATGTGAAAGTGAAATTATAGAATTATTACGTGCCAGGTAAAGAAATAAACGTGCAGTTATGTTTTGGATAATGTAACCCTTAGCATTTGTTTGTAATCGATTAACAAAGTAGCTCATTTATAATGTAATGCATAAATTTAAACGTGCACCAGATTAAAGTTGCACACGGATGTGGCAACTCGAGTTTAAATGTGTAGAAGTCATAGGCTGCTCACAATGATTTGTGCATTTGATGTGTTTAAGTAAAATGTTCATTTATATGCATGTTTGTAGAGCCTATGTGCTTATTCATATGTTGGCTGATTTCTGTAGGCCTGAAATGTATTCTCCCTGGCAGCTCTCGTAGAGGGGTAAGAAAAGCTCAAATTCATGTGCACGTTGGGTTTGTTCTGTTCTCACGTTTCTGTTGCAGGTGGAGAAAGCTGTCTTTGTTAGTTAGAATAACGCCTTAGGCTTGGGGAGGAGAGGATACTTTTATGCAAAGAATGCTGATAATTGGAAGTTGGTGTTCTTTCTCACTGAAGGGGGGGCCTGGGAATCAAGGTCATCGAGCCAGGAGCTGGGAGCATCAAAACTAAATGGAAACTCACCTATGAGAAGTGCCCAGCAGGATGAGGTGATCGAGATGCAAGCAGTGGGCATGTTCTGTGTATTTTTTGTTTTGAATTAGGGACAGTGCCCCGGGGGTTGAGTCAGGAGAAGAGGTGAGGAGATCGATGGAGAAGGAAGGAGCATCTTAGAACGAGCTCTATAGCTTTGGCTACTTGACCCATACAACGTGAGTGCACTTCTTAGGAAGTCCTCACGAGCTGACACCTTTTCCTGATCTTGCATGGGGAATGCTAAGTAGGGATGTCACTGTAGTAGTAGAGTAGGCATAGACTAATGCTTTTCATTTATCAAACTGAAATGAAGACGGATCTTGACGTGGGGGCAATCATTGCCTGTGTTCTGGAATTTGTCATTCTTTTCATGCTACAGCGTTTTAATCTTGCCGGAGGTTCGGATTTGTATTAGTCCCAATTTACTTCTACAACCTCGTCTTGAGGTGTCTGTACATCCAGTTATTTTTGGCTTTGTAATAATCCCACTAACTTGGAATTCGGAGTCCGTGATTTTTCAGAGTCATGTTTCTTTAAATTTGTTAGTTTGTCTTAATGAGTTATTTCTCCTCTCTACACTTCTCAGCAGGTAATAAAGGTCCATAGACCAAGGGTTCCGGAGTAAATTGGTAGAGAGGAACCCGGCCTATCATAAGTCAATACTTAAAAACTGCATTAATCAAACTATGAGATAGGCTGCTGCAAAATAATTTAGTGCTCAAGATAAACAATTGCTTTCAAAGTATTTATTTCAACAACACCTAATCAGACTATACCTAGTGCAAAAAAATGTATAAGTGCCCACTAAAATTTTCCACTGCAAAACTCAGTTGATAACCCACTTTTATTGCCTCTCAAAAAGAATACATCTTTTTCACCATGAAGCTTCAAGTGACACCTCAATTAACGTCCATAGAGGCCCCCAAACAGCCTTTGCATTTGGGATTAACCAATTGCAGAGATGTACATTTCTTCCAGGTAGTTTCTTTATCTCTCTGTCCCTCCTCTGGCTTCACAGAACAGGAGGCACAACACCCTCTTCATTTTCAACCAGAGGCACCCCATGGTCTGCAATGGCAGTCCAGGTACAGTTATACAGCTATTTTTTAATAAAAAAGTGTGAGAACTGTTTTTGTAAAATTGTAAAAGCATGAGCATGTCAGATCCCATAGATCTCACCCACTTGGACCTCTGTTCACATGCAGATGACCTTTCAGGTAAGTCGATGGGGTGGCAGGGAGGAGGCCAGCAGAGGGACATTCAGATGCAGAGCCCTGATAGTCCGGACCCCTAGGGCCTCAAATTAATGACCCAGGAAAAACAACCAAGGCCCGAGATTCATGGATACCATCAAAGATATGGCCCAGAGGAGGGGGAAATATGTGGGAGCAAATTTTTTGATTTTCAATTGGACAAAGACAGCTTCATCAGAGAGATGCCCTGAGGAAGGGGGAAAAACTCAGGGGCCTGCTTTATTTTTAAAAGGCCATTACTACCAAGAGTGTAGGAGGAGCAGTGGCACTGGGGCCAGAAGTGTAAGGTGCTCGCTCACATCACCCCAATTATGGAGAGCAGTGTTTTTTGGCCAGCTTCTGTTTTTGTGGATGCATTTGCTCTTTTGTAAGTCTCACATTTAGTGTAGTTTATGAGCCATAGAAAAAGTACCCCAAAATGATCTCATAAGCCCCCCTGCCTTGTGCTGAGCCCTGCCCCTCCCACTACCTCAATCCCTGAAATAAAGTTTTGGAGGGGAGGCCGACTTCAAAACATTTAGTTTAGGCAGGGTTCACAGAAAAAAAGGCTAATGACCTCTGATTTAAGCTGAGGGCCTTCCATCAAAGGAAAGGTTTGTGGTCAGTGCAGATTGTGGGTGCTGACTGGATTCAAGCTGCACGCGCATCTGAAACACGTTGCGCAGTGGAGCATTCGGTTTGAACTACGTTTCTCAGTGGGCCATGGACTCTCAAACATCTAAAGAAACGGTAGCCATCTTGAATCTTTAGGTATAACTTTGCTCGCAGCGCTTGGAAATCTTGCTAGGTATTTTTGACTACAATGTTGCTGCAGCCGGACCTCATATCATGGATGTGGTGTTAGACCTGGCATCTTTTGGCGTGTTTCCCCTGTCTTTTTGCTTTCTGACCTCCCGGTTTTTCTCTGTTTTTCCTGGTTTAGTGTCTCTGCGCACTTTCTCACTGCTGTTCAGTGTTAAAGTACAAGTGCTCCTGTTGTAAATTGTGTTATGGATTGGTGTTTCCATGATTGGCATATTTGATTTACTGGTAAGTTCCTAGTACAGTGCACTGATAATACCAGGGCCTGTAAATCAAATGATACTAGTGGGCCTGCAGCACTGATTGCTCCACCCACAGAAGTAGACCGGTAAATGTAACTCAGACCGGCCACTGCAGAGTCTTCATGCAGTTGTAAACTGCCATGTCGACCTGGCAAGGGCACCCACTTGCCAGGCCCTAATCTTCCCTTTTCGTTCATGTCAGTCACCCCTAAGGTAGGCCCAAGACATCTCTGTGGGCAGGGTGCTGTGTATGTTAAAGGTGGGACATGTACTGGTGTGTGTGACATGTCCTGGTGGTGAATTAAAGTGTATTTCGTTTTTCACCACTGCAAGGCTATCTGTCCCATAGGAAAGGATGGGAGTTTTACTTATACTACCTTATAAGCATAACTTCCCACTGGGACAAGATAGGGAAATGGAGTTTAGTGTGCCTGGACTCAGAATGTAAAAATGCATCTTTTAGTAAAGATGATTTTTATGTTCTGTGTTTAAAAATACCACTTTTAGAAAGTAGGTATTTTCTTGCTTAGCCATCCTGTGTGCCTCTGCTGGGTTTGTGGATTGACTGTCTAGCTTTGAAGTGACAGGGGCTGGGGATGAGGGGGGGGTCTAGGTGTGGCCTGCCTTTCCTGGATGAGTCAGGACTGGGCTGAATAGACCTGGGCTGCATTTAGAGTAGTGGGAGGAGATTTCCTTGAACCTCAATGGGCCTGGTCTGCTTTAGACAATGTTGTCTCCACCTCCTGCTGGGAAGCTGGGCCAGAGAGGACCAAACTGGTTTGGACTACGCACAGACACTCTCTGCCTGAGAGAACAGAGGAATTTTGAGTACAAATATTGGAGCCCAGACTCAGAACTTTAGAAATTGCTGGAATCAAGGAACCTGCCAAGAAGAAGAGCTGGAAGAGCTGCCAGGAGGAGTACTGCCGCTTCGCTGTGTTGTTGCTTTGTTGGATTGGCCTGCAGTTGCTGCTTCTGTTTGGGCAGTAAAAGGACTGGACTGAACTTTCTTTACTTGTGCTGAGTATCTCCAAGGGCTTGAAGTAGAGCTTGCCTCCTGTTCTGAAGTCTCAGGGACTGCAAAGACTTCACAAACCTCTGGGTACCGCTTTCAGTTGCCACAGAGAAGGTAAAAGCAACCGACTCCATCACCGACTCCGTCACTGGCTCTGTGTCCTGAAGGCACCGCAGAGGGCACCGCCGCATCTCGCATGGCAATCCTGGTCTCATCGACGACGACGACCGCCGCCGCCGCCACCGAGGCACTGCTTGCACCGTGACCTGTGGGCACTGCACTCCATACCGCCTCGCTGCACTTTGCTGCCCTGGTCTCATTGACGCCGTCGCTGCCTGCTGACTTCGACACTTGTGACCGCATCGTGGCTGGGGGCACCGCTCGTAAGTTTCACGACGCACCACCTCGTCCCACACCGCAGTCTGGACCGACCAACGCCAGCTACCAGCTACCAGCCCTGTCGCCTGCACTGTGATCTATCAGCACCGCATCGAGCACCGCCTTCACTCTGCACCGCAGCCCTTGTCTCACCCACACCGCTGGATTACCGTCACCGAGCCGCTGCCTGCACCACGCCTTGAGGGCACTGCACGCTGCACTGTTTCACTTCACATCGCAACCACGACGGTTGCCACGACCGGCTCGCACCAACGTGCCGGCCGCAACACAAAAGGTACTGTTTACGAGTCTACCTACACCCCGACTGACGCGGTCAGACGGAACTACTGGATTCTGTTGTTTTCAGTGTCGCTGTAGTCCCGGACGGAGCTACCGACTCGGAAGAACATTGTTTTTGAGATATTTCTGCAAAGTATATATTTATAAGTACTGTATGTTGGATTCTTATCGTTTAGGTCTTGTTTTGGATATATAAAAATATAGGATATTTTTCTAAACTGGTGTGGTGTCCTTTTGTAGTGTTTTCACTGTATTACTGTTGGTTATGTGCAAATGCTTTACACACTGCCTCTGAGATAAGCCTGAATGCTCGTGCCAAGCTACCAAGGGTGTGAGCAGGGGTTATTTTAGAAGTGTATCCCCCTTACCCTAACTAGGAAGAAGGGTCCCTACTTGGACAAAGGTGCAAACCATTGCCAACTAGAGACCCCCATTTCTAACATGTGGGTTTTAACCCATCAAGGCCCGTTGTTTCCTAAGGATTAGATTATAGTTATTTTGCACCCAGAGAAGTATCCTGAAGTTGTGTGTGATTTGAGAGCAAACTTTGACCTTTTTGCATATCTGTTTAAACTCCAAAGACTGGGGTTACATGTTAAGGTAAAAGTCCTGTGATCGAACAAGACTTTATTTGACAGGGCATTTCATAAGTTTCCAATTTTGAGTGCACAAGTGTATTAAGTATTAGAATTTCTTCGAAAACCAAAAGAGAGAGTCAGGACTATGAGTGTGCCCTCTTTGTCCCAAAAGTATTAATCGAAAAAACAACTGAGACGGGCCACAAAAGAGTGACTAATTAACCTGAATGGTGTCTGACACCACAGGAATTGTTTAGAAGAACCCTCACACACCAACCTGGTTGGTGTCATGCTTCATCATTGGGTTCCCAGTCGGGTAGCCGAATGCTACCCAACTGTGCTTCAACACCTGATTACAGTGGAGCAGGTTTTTTGGTTGTTGAGTGGTGGCGTTGTTGGTGTGGTGACTATAAAAATACCTCTAGGAAACTCACTATACAATCTTTTATTCCCAGTGGCCCAGGGTATATTTAAAAACAAGGTGAGGTGAACAATATATTAGAACTACCATTAGGTGTCTAATTTATCATTAGGTCAACATGTTTCAGCTCTCCTAGAAAAAATTAAGTGGAGCTTTCTTCAGGACCTCGTTATGTTGTGAATGAAGTGCAAAAGTGAGTGGTAAAAATTAAACCACAAGTGTTGCGCATTTTTACACACTTGCTACAGCGTGTTTGTCATGCGTAGATGGACTAACCATGAGTAATGTTCCATCTGTGGTAAAATTCCTGTAGGGAAAGAAATCGACAAAACAAACCAACATATAACACATACAAATTGTTTGTTGATTACTGTCACAATCGTATTGATCATCCCCAAGTGGCAAGATAAACATTCAGTGTCACTCATACGTGCGAGACCATGCAAACAAACAATGGTTCAGATCGTCTCAAAGAACAGTGCATACTCGCCATAATGGAGACCATGCTTGCGGTGTAGGCGGCAGGTCAACTGTTCATGCTACGCCGAATATCACATGCAGCAGTAAAAAGCGATGTATATTCGCCAAATAAACTAGCATGCTTGTGCTCAAGGTCAGTGGGCATGCTGAAGTGGAATGCTCAAAAGAGCGTCGCGCTATGCTTGGTAGCGTATTTTAAGGTCTTCCTAAGCTAACATGATAACGGAAGTGCCGTAATGCTAAACATTAAGCAAACGACCTGCGCATTACGCATGGATCATGGTAACATTAGTATTTACGTAATTCATGGCATTTCCATGGACATACGAATCCAGGGCGGGAGGGGCTCCTACTTGGTGCTCTAAAGGAAGGATTAAAAAGAAGAAGAATCGATGAAATAGATGTCTCGAGCAGGAGTGAGAGACTAGATTGAATAGCCACTATTTGGATCTGTGAGGAAAGATCTTACTTTGTCTCGGTGCTCCCCCGCGTCCTAACCTACTGCGGCGTCCGCTGGAACGAGATAATGTCGAGGGACTGGGAGGTGCAGAAATAGAAGCCGGGGCGGGAGCGCTGGTAAATGATTAGAACCACCTGCGTGCAATAGACTACAACGCTAACCAAACGTGGGCGCCTAGCACAATGCGAACAGGAACGTCAAAAAACGTGCATCACGTGGAAGCGTCAATGTACGAGTCAATCCGTGAAGACTGAAACGATAACTGCTATCACGGAGCGAGCGTAATAGACAATGAAGGTATAGGCTGTCTATAGTGAAGCAAAAGATATATAAATATGTATATATATCTATATAGATTAATGCCATATCAAAAGAAAAGTACATATAGTAGGAGCCTAATAGAGATTTGAAAATTAAGCGCAAAATCAATAAAGTGCCACTGTAACAGATGCGATGTTATCAAATGCTGTGCAATGAATTAGTGAGCACTTTTATTGTTACCAATATAACACCTCCGTGCAGTTAAAATGTGCTTGAATCACTTCAAGATCTCTATGTACATTTTTAGGGGCGAAGATATGCTTAGGAGTACAAAAGTTCAGGGGATTGGAAGCCTGGTTGTGCAAATTGTAAGTTGTCAATGGTTGGACTGCAGTATCTCAAAAGTCACTATTGGCATTCAAGTGGTGCCCTCAGTAGTGTCTATCTACTGAGACTATTCCACGGAATATTGTCGTTCAGACCGCTGAGATGGGTGGACAACCGATAAATCCATCGTTGTTCTTTATCTAACAGTTGTTGCTGAGTGTTCCCACTCCTCATTTGTAAATGTTCAATTATAACCCACTCCATGTCGTTAGTGGTATGGCCTGCTTCCAGAAAGTGGTTGGTCATTCGTGTAGTATTTCTTTTGCAACGAATAGTGCTTCTGTGCTCACATATTCTAGTCTTTACTTTGCGACTTGTCATACCCACATACCGAAGGCCACAGGGGCATGTAATGAGATAAATTGCATTGTCTGTATTACAATTAGTATGTGTACGGATTTGCCATACTTTCCCTGGTTCCAGGTTAAGGGTTTTAGATGATTTTGTTAAATGGCAAATGCTGCAGTTTCCGCAAGGAAAATGTCCGGTGACCTTAGGGAGGCCCCATGCATTATGTATGGTGTTTGTTGACGACATCACTTTTTGAGGTCTTGTGTGCACTAGACTGTCTTTAAGACTTCTACCTCTTTTGTAGGAGAACATGGGTTTTTCCCAACGATGGTTACCAGTATTAAGGATTTGCCAGTGCTTTTGAACAATTTTAGCCACTTGGCATGAGACGGGATTATATGTGGTCACACAGGTCAGTGGTGTTGTAGTTGCCTCCTTTGGTGTATTTTCCAGTAGGCTCTCTCTATTTTGATTGCATGCTCTCTTTATCGCTTTGGTAGTGATCCTGTTGGGGTACCCACGTTGTTGTAATTTCTTAGTTAGCCATTGAGCTTGGTGTTTAAATTCTTCTACGTTACTACAGTTTCTACGTAGCCTCAGATATTGTCCATAAGGCAAGTTTTCTCTTAAAGTTCGAGGGTGAAAACTGGTGTAGTGGAGCAGCGAATTTCTCGCCGTCTCTTTGAAATGAGTTTTTGTATCTAGTGCTCCATTAACATGGGTGATGTCTAAATCTAAGAATGTGATACTCTTCCTGCTGATGGTGCTAGTAAATCTTAAATTGGAGTCACACCCATTGATCCATATGAGGAAATCATTAAGGGATACCTCTGATCCTTCCCAAATTAGGAATACATCGTCAATGTACCTTTTATAAAAGCGAATGTAATGAGACAGTGAGGTGCCTGGATGGAATAGATATGTTTTTTCAAAATTGAAAACATACAGTCCTGCCACACTTGGGGCGAAGGTGCTGCCCATCGAAGTTCCGTACGTTTGTAGGTACAGTTGGCCTTCATATTCAAAATAATTTTCTTTTAGTGCAAGTTTTGCACAATCAAGGACGAAAGATTTGGGAGTAACATACTCCCAGATACCCTCGTTCAAGGAGGATTTCAGCACTCTCAGTGTATCATCCTGAGGTAAACTTGTGTAGAGGCTTTCCACATCCAGGCTCACCAAAAAGGACATGTTGGGATTGAACGATAAATCCTTTATTTTGCCCAATAGATCTTTTGTATCTTGTAAGTAGGTAGAAGAGGCTTTTACCAATGGTTGTAGGAAAAAGTCACAGAATTGTGAGAGAATGCCAGAATGTGTACATATATATTGTCAAATGTAGTGAATCACAGGATGTTAACGCTGTTAAGATTTCAAGACACACAAGGTTAGTGAAAAACCTGACATTTGGTTAGAAAGGGAATCATAAAGACGCTACAACTGCGTAATAGAAGGGTCTTGAGAACTTTAATGAAAAGATAAAGGAAAGAGGCTTGTCAGCAGTATGCCGGAAGGTCACCCTCCAAAGGTAGGAGCACATGATGAGAAGGCCTGATTCACACCCACTCTCCATGCCACAGAACAGGACTGGCCAGTGCAGAAAGAAATAGCGCTAAGAAGCACATTCTTCAAGCATGTAGCATCTTGGAGTAAATTAGCCCTAAATGGGCAATTTATATGATCTCGGACAGAGAATAAACTAGATTTATTGTAGCATGATGATAAATGAGGCTTGGGTGACAAGTAACCTTGCACACTGAGCAAAAGAGTATATCCTCTACATAAATCTAAAGCCCTGATGCCAAATTCGGTCAAGGAGCAGGATGTATGTTTAGGATCCAGTAAATACTAACAACGTCCAGACATAGAAATGGCACAAGAAATGATGAATTCTGTGCCTACTGCGCCGAATTCTGCATTTCCTGGGAATTAACAGCCATTTTTCACTCTGGAAATTCCAACAAGTTTGACATGCCAAAACTGACATGGGAAACGTGAATATAATTACCAGGTGTGATTTACTAATTTATTTGAAGTTTGAGCAGGGAACAGAATTGTATGGCCCATTTGTGATCAGGGCCCGAATGTTCTGAGAACTACCTTGTCTGTGGGGCCCCTCCTAACATTGCCACATTGGTAAATTCGTTTTTTGTCACTAGTTTGGAAGTGCTATAACATTTCCATATACTTCCTTTTGAATTTCCTAACTAGACTGTGATAGGAAAGTCTGCACTTTATAAAGGGCCAAAGGGGAGTATTACACTCTGCACTTAGCTTTAATTCCAAAAGTATCCAAGTGGGGGGACGTGGTCTGGCCACGGAAGAAAATGGCCACCTGTGTCGTGGGCTCCGCTGGGAGAGGAGCCTTCGATGGAAGCGACGCATTTACCTGAATGCTAAAGGCTGACATTTTGACGTCTCCTGCACCACCGGAGCTCGTGGAAACGTTTCGTTTGGGTCCCGAAACTGTGCGGAGCCCGGTATGGCTCATTTTGCTGCGGCGGTGTCCTGAGGAGAGCGCGACGTCAGCTGGCCTTCATCGCTCCAGAAATCCTCGGGCCTCGCATGCGCAGAGGCCGAGGTTTCTCTAACTGCCTCCGCCCCTCTGAGTGCGTCTTCACTGCGTGCTTGCAATTACAGGCGGAGCTATGAGGAAAACCTGTCAATCCAAAGAACTATTGCTGTAATAGTCTGGAAAATCATGCGGCAGTTCTGGAATGATGAATATTATACAAAGTGAGGTGAATTGAATTGCATAGTGCAATATAAGTTTTTATTTAAATATATATTTGGCTACCTAATATAACATTTAATATAATATACCAAGCCATTTGAAGAGGTTATGTTCTGAGGAGAATGTGAAGTCAGTTAGCCTTTAGTAACCCAGGAGCCCTCAGACCTCATATACACGGATACTGAGGTTTCTGTGACTGCCTCCGTCCCTTTGAATACGCCTCCTACATACGCCTTCACTTATAAGTGGAATTTTGAGGAAAGTCTGTCTATCTACATGAATATGAATGTGACAGTTCTAAAAACCGTGTGGCAGTTCTGGAATGCTGTGTGTCATTCAAAGTGAAGTGAATTTACTCGCTTAGTGGAATGTAATTCTTAAGCATATTTTATTGCCTAATACTACGTCTAACACAGCATATCAAGCTTTATAAGTTAGCTGGCCTTTGTGACATTTCCAATTAACCAGGAAAGGTATAATACAAAGCGACGCGACTAGAATCAATAGTCATTCTTGACTTCTGTCAATAGAGACACCGGTCTTCTGAAGCTTTATCTTCTAATAATCACTTTTACCGAAATAAACTCAACAATTGAGACCACCTAGCAAGAATAAGAAATGAAGAGCTAAATTTCATATTTACAAACGCTGTTCAATAGTCCTTGTACTGGTTACTTACCTTACTGTTATTGTTGGCTTCAATAATTTTTAAGGTGTCATTTTGGAGAAATAATCTAGAGGACTAAAATACGCATCTGTACATTGCTGTGGGGTTTGATCTTAATGTCAAACAATAAACACGGGAATAACCCCTCTACGCCACTTCTATTTGCTGAAGTTCTTAAGCATTCAAGCAAAATGCCTGCGAAAGGGACTGCTCCCTCCACAAAAGAATCACCTCAGAGTACCAACGCTTCTCCACAAGGTGATACAATGAATCGCATTCTACAGGAAATTTCCACTGTCAGTCGACGTCTGGAAGACATGGATGCTAATATATCATCCTTGGTAGCTGAGACCAAAAATATTAGGGCAGAACTTGTGGGTTTTCATACAAAAACTGATGGATTAGATCTAAGATTGACAACAGTGGAAAGTCGTCTTGACACAGTGCAAAACAAGGACCAAGAGCTCTTATTCCTTCGTAGTAAGTTAGTTGACTTGGAAGATCGTAGCAGAAGAGATAACGTTCGCTTCTTTGGATTTCCGGAAACCATTGAGGGTCAAAATGCTAGACTATTTCTAAGTGATGTTCTCCCGAAATTAACTGGCATTACCTTTGATCCTCCATTAGAAATACAAAGAGCTCATCGCATCGGCCCTCCACGAAAAGATCATACAGCTCGGCCGAGACCACTCATTGCTTGCTTCTTGAGGCATGAACAAGTTAGACAACTACTAACTACAGCACGCTCACAAGGTTCATTCTTACATAATGGTCATGTCATTCATATGGCTGCAGACTTCTCTAAAGAGACCAACGAAAGACGCAAAGCATTCCTTGCCATCAGACCTCAGTTACGGCAGATGGACATCAAATATGGCTTATTTGAGCCAGCTCGCTTTCGTATTACCAAGAATGGAGACTCTAGAGATTTCTATGACCCGGTAGATCTGCAGCAATTTCTGGATCAGATGAAAATACAAGACATGGACATACAAGATACTTCAACTGAATAAACTCATACAAGCCTGGATCTTTCACAACAAACACTTGATAACAAAAGGCGTAATTTTAGCAATCCACGGCATAGAGGAAGAGTCCCTGAAAGATCTGTTCGTACCCAAGATGACAAATCTACAGCGCTGCATACTGTCTCTGCTTTTACACAAGAACAGCATAGAGATAAATCCCGCTCTCCTCTTAAATCTGCCTCAGATGCGGACTGACAACAGTAGTCTACCAGGATTTAGCGGATGACAACAATTCATTTCATTTAAGTAGAAATAAGATAAACAATGTATTAATTACTTGCATTTCTATCATTAGAGTATGGTTGACTATTCAGTTACTGGTTATATACTGAAAATATATTCAAATTTCATGTAATTGAATGTTATTTTTAATATATTGCATTATTATATTATATTAGAATGTATCATTTTAATAGGATGTTATATTATGATATACTATATACTAATGTTTAATCCAATTTTTATTCCTTAATGTATTCTATTATATTTATTCAACTAATTCCTAACCTATATGTACCTATACATCATAATGAATGCTCTAATATCTGATATATAAAATATTTATTCTATTTGCAAAACGTTAACTCCACTATAGTTTAACTAATCTCTCATCTCATATTATATATGTACTTATACTTCATAATTCCAAATAGATCTAATGTATTCTTATAATTTACATTATAGTAAGATATATATATTCTCTAGGAATGGCCGTATTTGGTATCCTTTTGTCGGGGTTCCTCTCTGCGGTGGTGCCCTAGGAGAAATAGACCCGCGGTTAACAGTTTAGGATTTTTAGTGCTTGAATTGCTACATATCAATTTACATATTCAACTCACATTCTCTTTCACAACCTTACTATATCTACAAATTTCTTATTCTAACACTTTAGATACTCTTTGTTCAATTGGCTACCCATATCTTTGTTAAAAAACCAGGGGTTCCCTTTCCTATTCTTATCCTTCCCCCTCATACCTATCTTTCTTCATCCTCTGATTTTATCGTTTCAGGGCACCCTTCTCATTTCTAAGGTCTTATAAGCCTACTTTTAAAGCTTACTCAAATCCATCTGTCCTCCTTAGACATGTCCAGTACGACAAACACACACCCCCTTTCTGTATTAACATGGAATGTACATGGTCTTACTCATTACATCAAAAGGAAAAAAGTACTATCATATCTCCAATCTAAAAGGGCGGATGTGGCATTACTTCAAGAGACACATTTAGATGCATTGGAATCAGAAAAACTATGTAGAGACTGGGTGGGCAAGGTAATACATAGTAGTGTGCAAAAGGGTGAATCTACAAACACACGTCCCACTCGCAAGTGTGGAGTAGCAATCCTCATTCGCAAATCTCTCCAAATTACGATATTGAAGTCATGGACAGACCCTGATGGTCGTTATGTATTCACCAAGCTGCGTATAGGAGATACTTATATCTGCGTAGGATCAATCTGTGCCCCAACAGGAGCAAAAAAATCATTCTTCCTCCATCTGAATCGCTTACTAACAGAGATAGGTGCCTCACAGTATCTCATAGGTGGTGATTGGAATATAGTGAGAGACCCAATTTGAGATAAAACAGGCCCTTTAAACAAAAATAATGCTGCAGACAGGGCACTAATGGATGACATATTAGCAGACAACGGCTTAATTGACCATTGGCGTCTCTCCCACCCATCTGATACTGAATACACATTCTCCTCTCCAACTCATGGCACTCTATCTCGTCTGGACTATTTTTTAGTATCTCAAGGGTTGGTCCAATTGATTAAAAAATCCTGCATCTTAGAAGCAGCATTATCTGATCACTCTCCGGTTTACTTGGCTCTGGAAGTTGGTATACCTAGGCCAGGACGCAAACCTTGGTGCATGAACATACACCGACATAAATCTCCTGAGGGTAAATCTCAATTACAAACTTACTTACAAGATTACCTCTCCACAAATCAGGGCTCTGTGACTTCAAGTAGAGTAATGTGGGCTGCGGCTAAAGCTACTGTTAGAGGTCAATTAATGTGTGAGGCGGCATTAGCTAACAGACGGAATGCTACGTGACAAAAAGAACTAGAGCAGGACATAGTATCGTACACCCGCTTATATACCACACCAACCTTACAAAACCGTAAATTTCTAGAACAAGCCCGAATGGCACTAAATGGCCTCTTTACATCCAAGGCAGAATTTGCCCTCCAAAGAATGAAAAGGAGACACTATGAACAAGGAGAAAAGGCAGGCAGATTATTAGCGGCACAATTAAGACAAAGAGAAGCAGCTATGGCCATCCCAGCTATTAGGTCATCTCAAGGTAGTACACTTACTAGGCCACAAGACATAGTAAATGAATTCGCTTCTTTTACAAATCTCTCTACACACCAGGAGCACAAATAGATTCGGAAGAACTGACTAACTTTCTTTCAAAAGTGGATCTCCCTCGCTTTCTGATGAAGGTAGGGCCCTTCTTGAGGGAGAGATTAACAAGGATGAGATTGCGCAAGCGATATCCAATTTACCATACCATAAAGCCCCCGGAGAAGTTGGCTTTCCAGCTGAATTTTATCGTTGGACCGGGCATAATGTTATTGATTCTCTACATACTGCATTCCAAGAGGCAGAACGTGATAATTCCTTAGGTCCCCTCTCTAACAAAGCAATAATTGCGGTACTCCCTAAACCTGGAAAGGATCCTTTAATTTGTGCCAGTTACCGCCCTATTTCACTTTTGAATTGCGATATCAACATATTTGCCAGTATTCTAGCTTCTTGTCTTCCTTAATTCACCCAACCCAAGTGGGATTTGTTCCAGGACGTTCATCTAGGAATCATTTACGCACATTGGCACATACACTATGGTCTGCTAAAAGCCTTTCACAAGATGCATTAGCCTTATCATTAGATGCTGAAAAGGCTTTTGACAGCATTGAATGGGAATATCTTTTCAAAGTACTGGAACGCTTTGGATTAGGGGATCAGTTTATTAGTAAAGTACGACTCTTATATGACAATCCCTCTGCACAAGTAAACTGTGTTTTGTTTTTTTATCTGATCCATTTCCAATTCGAAGAGGAACTCATCAGGGATGTCCTTTATCCCCACTTCTTTTTCTTTTAGCAATGGAACCCTCAGCGGCCACTATTCGCCAATCAGATGAAGTCACGGGCATACATCTCCCCACAGGTGAATCCAAACTTTATTTATATGCTGATGATATTCTACTCACCCTCACAAATCTCTCTCATTCCCTACCATCTTTACTCCAAATCATAGACAATTTTTCCTCCTTCTCAGGTTATAAAATAAACTGGGGCAAAAGTGAAGCTTTACCCATTTCCGATGGAACCACAAAAGCGGCTATACATGGTTTCCCTTTCCATTGGCAACCTTCGCGCCGTAAGTACTTGGGAATTCTAGTAAACAAAAGTATGGAATGCATGATTACAGATAACCTGAATCCACTGATCGCCCAAATGCAACGTGATTTTGATAAATGGAAAATCCTAAATCTTTCCATGTGGGGCAGAGTTCAAGCTGTTAAAATGGTCACTCTCCCACGTTTTTTATATGCTCTAGTTATGCTTCCTCTCCACATTCCCTTATCTACGTTGAGACTTATAGACTCCAAAATAAAGCCCTTTATATGGCGCTCAGCAAAACCTCATTTAGCCGTGGTGAAATTAAGAGCTCACCACTCTTACGGGGGAATGAGTTTTCCATCAATTGAACATTATAATCTACCATTACAGATTTCTCAGTTATCATATATGTTACCGGGGATTTCTGATGTTCCACAATGGGTCCATATAGAACGACATCTCTTATCCTCGGATCCAGGTATTTCCGCTTTATATGGTACAAGAATTAGTCGTCAGAAACCCAAAAACCCAATTTTATCAGCTATGCTCAAATCCTGGCAAAGGGCACATTGATTATTAGCCTTAAACCCAAACATTCATGAAAAGGCACCTATATGGAATAATACCAGTGTTCGTATCAATAGGAAAGTATTATCCTGGCCATTATGGAAGTCAGCAGGTATTCAAACATTAGATCAAATTTTTCACAATGGTGATTTTAAAACATTCACACAATTAGGAGAATAATTTGATCTTCCAATACATCAATCCTTGAAATATATCCAGCTTCAACAATGTTTGAAAAAACAACTAGGTTTATCTTCTTGGGCACTTCAAACCTCACAAATAGTATCATATTTAAATATTTGGGCAAACATAAAGGAGTAATATCTGGTCTTTACAAAATTTTTACAACACACCTTTATTCTCAACCTTTATCACAAGCGCTACAACTCAAATGGCAGGCTCTGCTTTCAATATCTTACACTGCTGGGGAGTGGGAGGAAATGATGGAAGATTTAGACAAAGGAACTCGTGAAGCTAGATTAAAATGTTGTCTCTTTAAAATCCTTCGTGACTGGCATTGGTCTCCGGCAAAACTGCAGAAGGATGGACTACTTTCCCATGCTAATTGCTGGAGATGTTCTAACACCAACTGTGACTCAACACACATTGTATGTGAATGTCCAATGGTACAATCTTTTTGGACATATGTGGGTAAAACTTTACATTCCACAATGCCTTTGTGTCTTCCACTTACCCCAGCTAATATCCTTCTCCACGACTTACGACTCTCTTCAAAGCTCTCTAAACCACAACGCCGTCTCTTCACTACAGCATTGGCTACAGCAAAAACATGTATCTTACGACACTGAAAATCCCCATCCCCTCCTTCACAAGAAGAATGGCTGACAACGATAATACACACAGCATCGCACGAAAGAATAATTTATAACCTTCAGAACCAAACTGACATATTTCTTCAGGTTTGGTCACCTTTCTTGAATATGAATAGTGGTAATGATATTGATGGTAATACCTCCAATACAGATACCTATACCTCTTTCCAACATTGTTTTTTCTTTTATGCTTTTATTCTTTCTCACCCTTCCTTTCCCCCCCCCCCCCGGATATCTTCTCTTTAAAATTATCTCATTAATCTTATTATATTTTATAGCATCTTACTTCCCCTTTCCTATTCTATCTTATATTAATGTGCTTTATTCCTTCCTATATAAGATATTTTACTCTCATCTATTCATTCTGTATTTCTGATTTACTTTGTATTATTCTATCACTTCAATGAACTAATTCAAGAATAAATAATGGGATGTAATATATTACTATTTAATTATAGTTATAATGGTTTAATTCATGTATTTGTTAAGTCATATTGTGATTTGCTCTTTAACCCTTTGCACTTGTTCTTTCTTTTTCTCTTTCTTCTATTTTCCTCAATTATCTCAGTATTCAACCTTTTAATTACTCAACTATTTATTCAACTATTTATCTTTATATGTATTCTATTTATTAACGAATAATATTCATTACATATGTTTCCCCTTCTTATTTTAATATATCCATTTATCTATTATGAAATGTTAGATGTTACTATCATTATTGTTCTTGTGATGAACTTTTACAAAATGTTAATAAAAAATTACAACACAAAAGTATCCAAGTGCACCCACTGAACCTCAAGGCAGTCTAGAAGAGTGAAGAAGCATCAATAAGACAATAAAGGTAATACACAATTAGAAAACATTCTCTATATTAAATCTCTATGCTGCGGCCAGCAAGACTGCCAGACTTCCCAGGGAGAGAGGATTAATCAATCAATCAATCAAAGGTGATTTATATAGCGCAGTTAATCACCCGAGTGCTCTCCGGATTTCCAGTAGCGAGGTGGAGATCCGTAGTTGCAGAGGGATGTCGTTCTAGGTTTTCGCCTTGAGGTAAGAGAAGGAGCGTCCTATGTTGTTGCTTCGGTGGATGCTGGGGATGTGGACAAATCATAGTGAGGCAGAGCGTAGTTGTCTGGTAGGGTGGTGGAAATCCAGGATATGGTTGATGCAGGGCTTCGTAGACGTGGATCTTCATCTTAAATTGGCATCTCTTCTGAATGGGGAACCAGTGAAGTTTGCTGAGTCGAATGGTGTTGTGGGTCCATCTGGGGAGGTCAAGGATGAGTCTGGCAGCTGAGTTTTATATGGTTTGGAGTCTCTGCAGAAGGTGTTTGGTGATCTCAGCGTAGAGTGAGGTGCTGTAGTCTAATCAGCTGGTGATTTGGGCCTGAGTGGCGGTACGCCTGGTGTTCAAGGGGAGCCAATTGAAGACTTTTTGTAACTTGCGAAATGTGTGAAATCAGGCAGAGGCTACTGCATTGATCTGTGAGTTCATGGTCAGTTTGCTGTCCAGGATTATGCCGAGGTTTCTGACATGATCAGTTGGTTTGGGTGATGATTCTGGCTCCGAGGGCCACCAGAAGTCATTCCAAGGGATGGTGTTGCTTGCCAAAGTAAGGAATAGTCATCAGAAAAAACATAAGCATGGAAACAACCACAAAATAGATATAACATTCAGATAATCAGAAAAAGCCTATCTTTAATCAGTGCTGAAGACAGAAGTAACCAAAGATGCGAAGAGAGGACGGAGACAGTGTGAAAACATCACCATCAATTGACTTTTCAGAAAAGAAGTAGAAAAATTGTCCTACTTGCTGCTGTGTTGTTAATAAAAGCTGGACTTTCCTGAAGACGTCCAATTCCGGATATTTGCATTTTATGGTGAGAGCAGCCTTTTCCTTTTGGTTCTTCATGCTTACTGTGAATGGTCACAGTAGAATTCTGGACCAATCCGTTAACCTTAGGATGTTGCCCAATTTGGCTTCTACCTAAAAGGCTGCAGCTCCCATAGTTACCCAGGGAGAATGGGTCCAAACAAATACTGCTCCAAGCAAAATGAAACTTTTTTGCCACTGGGACAGCCTACGATAAAATGCCAATCCTGTGTTTTTATTTTTTTAAAGAAATGAGAAGTTGTAAAACATAGAACGTTCATAGCTCAAGAATTTGAAAACACATATTTTGGGACGACCTGGAAAATAATGCAAATCTTCAGAAAGCATGCCATTGTTCGTCCAGACAGAAAAAGGCTCCAAGACCAACGCAGTGTTTCACATTTTGCAATTTTTTAGAACAAAAGGGTTAGAAAAATAAACACCTCTGAGAAATCTGCAAACAAGACATGCACATTAATCACTTTTCCCATTTATCTGTACATGCTCCATAGATATGGTTGGTTGATGGCTATTGACAGCCTGAAAGAATTTTCCTCTAACCTGCTAAAATGTGAAAGTGACATCCAATGAAGTGTGATCAATATTCTCATCAATACACTACAAACACTAACCTACTAAAGCTGTCATGCAACCATTAGAAGACCCCAGAGGATTACCCAAAACTTGTCAGGTCACGAGCACCACAGTTTGCAAAAGTATGAGACTGTGACACGCATCCCAAAGGCATGGGGTTCCGGAAATCATCTCAGAAGGAGGAAAAGTGTAATAAAGGTCTTGAGACCAATCTTGAAGGAAGGCTTCCAGGGCAAGCTGAAGATGTATATTGAGTGGAGACGCGTATCGATGTAACGAAAGATGGATCCATAGTATATGCAAACACTGAAACACTGTTGAATAAGGGTGTCAATTTTTGTAGTCCAGGAATATTACCCAGAAAATGTCATCCTTATTATGTTGACCAGGAGCTGACCTCACTGACCGGAGAGCAAGACTTGCCCTTTTTCGCTGAACATGGAAAATTCCAACTGTTGACCGGCAAAGGAAATAGCGAAAAGATCCATACCCACTCCAAGTGAATGGAAGGTGCAGAGACTCAGGTGGGATGATCCTCCCAGTGCCTTATCTGCAGTGCACCACCACAAGATGGTGACCTTTGCAGATAACAAGAACCGCCACCTCACATGTGCCTTTGTGGGGACCAATAATGAGGCTGGAAGCAAAATTCATGCACATGCAAGTGCTTTGCACATGCACAAAGGAAATAAGCTGATGTTGTTTTCAGATGAGCAGTGTGTTTGCATATTTCAAAACCTATGGACTTCGCAGTGCACAGCCATGGCTCTCTCCACCTAAAAAGATGGTGGCCTAGTGGTCAACAGTAAAGAGGCACTGGGGGCCTCAATTATGGGCTATTTGCAGTAGGGCAGTGCAGCAGGCCTTGCCTGCGTTGCAGGGATGATTATTTTTGTGCAGGAAGGGAAACCTTACTGCACAAAAGCAGTCACAAGAGGCTTGTTCCTCTTTCTATGTGTGCAGCACACATAGAAAGAGGAAAAACGAGTAGGAATAAAGATATTTCTCCTTGTTGTGCCTCCCTTACCCCAACCCTGGAAATGCGTAAGTTTTTGGCGCTGCCTCAGACTTACGATAGCTAGTAATTCTGGGGCAGTGTCAAAAAGCCATGAATGTTGCTGGGAACGCCCCCAGCAACACCCATAGAACGGCCGTTTCACACAGTTTTCTGCGTGAAAGGGGCACATATTTATAAGGCCATGAAAAGCCAAGTTACATGGCTTTACATGGCCTTATAAATATGCCAGTGGCACATTGCGAAACTGGAACGTCAAAAAAGTGACTTCTGGCAGCGCAATGGTACCGGTAGGGCCTCATAAAGGAGGCCCAGAGTTTGTAAAACCCTAAATTGTATACAAACATGGAGGAAAAATAATTGAGCAAAATGATGAATGAATCTCGGCTCTAGAAAGCCTTGCTTGTTGCAGCTTAGTGCTCGACATGTAGATTTTCACTGCTACTTTCAATGCCAGATTGGTGTTTATGCACCACTGTACTTCTGCTTTACACCACCGTTGACTGTCGCTTTCTCACTTGTTCTGTTCCTTTTGATATCCTCCGCTTATTTTAAAATTCAAGGCATCGTCAGAGAACACAACAGTAGCCTGTGTTCTTGTCACAGCGAGCTTGGTTTGTGAGGGGCTAGGAAGACGTGAGGAGGAAGGCACTTACTTCAGTTTGTTTAGGACCACGTAACTCTACATTTTAATGCCCAGGCACTGCGAGTCCCTTTCACACTCACTATCAAGTCAGTAATGCACTTCATGAAATGTGCGGCGCCATTTGTAACACTTCCAATTGACTATTCTACAGAGATGAACGTGGTTGCTGCTGCTCCTCTGTGCACCCCAGGACATCTACAAATGGATTTACCCTGATTTGACAGAACTGTACATTATACAGTGATGCTTTGAGTCTTTTATGTAGCTCCAGGAGAGATCAAAGCATCCAGAATTTATAAGCATGTTCCATACACACTTTTCACTCATTTTAAATTCTGATCATTTCATAGGAACATCAAACAGTGCATTTTGCTTCCCAACTTTTAAATGAGGCAGTGTGTTTTGAAAATCAGTATTGTGCGATTTAAAATTAAAACTTGTCAACGCCCGTTCATGAGCGACAAAGCTAACTTACTGACGGAGTAGGCAATGCCTATTTAGAGTGAGATGCAAATAAGTGACAATGGTGCATGCGCACATTGCACCATATCATGCTTTATGCCACAAGGATGGCTGTAGATGAGAAATGGCTCAGTCACTACAATGATTTCAAGGCACGTCTCTTCATCCGTGTGAAGTGGCGAGGCTGAGTGACCTTAGGGGCATATTTACAACAAAAGTGACAGAGCGCGGGTTAGCTCCAAAATAGCTAACGCCGCGCTCCGTCACTTTAGAAACACAGGGATGCACCGTATTTACAATAATATGGTGCACCCCTACATTTCTCCCTGCACTGGCGCTAAATGAATCTGCCTAGCGCCAATGCAGGCACCCTTCCACCATAGTGCAAGGGTGCCTGCGTTGAGGGAATGATTGTTTATGTGCAGGAAGGTGTCCCTTCCTGCACATAAACTTTCCAGAATGGCAATTTGATCTCCTATGTGTGCTGCATTGTGCAGCACACATAGAAGTTCAAATCGTAATTTTTTTCATAATTGTTTATGTGCAGGAAGAGACACCTCCCTGCACATAAACAATCATTCATGGCATTTTGCTGTTTCTATGTGTGCTGCAGAAAGAGCAAAAACGAGGAGAAATTAAACATTTCTCCTTGGTTCACCATTTTAAGACAAGGTTTTCCCTGGTCTTAATTTTGGCACTGCCCCATATTTACGCCACCCTTGTAAATATGGGGCAGCGTCAAAATCAATGGGTGTTGCGGCGGAATGCCCACCGCAACACCCATTGGCCACCCCTTTCACGCTAAGTATAGCTTACCTGTGCAGTTCTACCCCAGGAGGGTAGAGACTGCTGCCTTCCCCTCATTGGCTGACCTTAGCTGAGCCAATGAGGTCAGTCAATGAGTGGAGGCAGCAGTCCCTACTCGTCACAGAGTGGGATGGGGTCAGTTAGAGTTGCTGAGCCCACGTCACTCTTTGACAAGGTGTCAGTGATTGCCACTCGGCCCTGCGCACTTCAGGGCTTAGAACTGAAGCGTCGAGGTCTGAGTCAATCAGTGACGCTCCCACTCGTCCCACGGGGGAGGGCCTTGATGGTCTTTTCCAGGCTAAAGATGTCACTCCCACAGGAGATGTGACATCCTCAGCCCAGCAAAGTTCAGCTCGGGCAGCCAGGAGCCTGCACATTTAGCGAATGTCGAGCTCACAGCTGCCTGACCTGAAAATAAGGATAGTCTGACGCTCTTCTTTTTGGGCAAAAGATGAGGGGGCATGGCCCCTTTGCCCATTAGGAGGGGCCATGTCTAAACAGGAGGTCAGCTTTATGACTCTTGAAGTCCACTTCTTTGTCCTGGGTACAAGAGGGAGAGCAGGTCCAGTTTTCAGGGCTCTTCTCAGGTCACAGACAGCAGGTCCAATTTTCTTCTGTTCTTCCACAGATCCAAAAGTGGTCTGAGGTAATGTATTAATATTTTTTTAAAAAGGGCGTAGACCTGTCAAAAAAGGTTAATTTTGACAGGTCGAATTTGCAGTTAAAACCTGCACCACTGTACTACACAGGGCAGGCCTGCAGTCATGTTTGCTCTGTCATTGTAGTGGGTGGCACAATGTGTGCTGTAGTCCACAAATGGCATTTAAATCACAACCTCTGGTTACACTTTAGGTACCATATACCTGGGACTTATAGGTAGGTTAAATATGCCAATTAGGGGAATGCCAATTTCATCAGGTTGAAAAGGGGAGCACAGGCACTTTACCAATGGTTAGCAACGGTATGGTGCACAGAGTGCTACAGCCAGCTACAGTAGTCAATGCAAAACACTAGGGTGCACCATTGAAAAGATGGTCATTTCCATAATTTGTGTTAGAAGGAATTGACTGCCAGCAGACCTAAAACTGTACATTGGCTACATATTGCGGCAAGAATTGGATTCATAATCTGCTGCCTAGCACAAAAAGTCACCCATCAGATTAAACCTCCAAACTGTCAAATCTCATGTGGACAAAGAGAGCTCAGAAGCATGAACTTTTATACTTGGAAGTACCAAAATTCAAACCTTCCAGGGTACCAAATTAATCATTCATGGGAGCAGCAACACTTACTGTAGCGCTCTTGCTGTAAACCTAGGAAATCAATCCGCCCACAGAAGAGAGTACAAACCTCATGGTCTCCAGCTTTTCCTGAATAGCGAATGTCCTTGCAGACATCTCAGATCTAACATTTCATGACATTTTGTGAGTTCTTGCCCACTGTTCATTGTTACGATTTACTGCTCTATGTAAAGATCCCTAATTCGATCATGGTACAAGAGGGCTATATAAAACCATAAAATAAGTGAAATAAATAATCCATAACAAATGTCTTGTAGGAAAGCCAGACTAATACGTGACCACCGGACAGGGGTCCATTGCATCTGATGGCTACTGCCACAGACTTTTCCTACAGGTCCACAATCGACCTCCACATTTCCATGATTATTCAGCGAGAGGAGAATAATGTTGGAGTAAAACTAGAGGACCCCTGGTTTATCAGCCTATCATGCCGCCGATTAATTCCTGGTTCTTTCCTCCTCACTAACTTTGTCATATTTTAGGTTTGCTGGTTAAGTTATAGGCAATATGCTACTGTTTAAACGTAATTGCCTCCACTCCCTCGGCCATGGGCAGATTTCACACCAGGTGCAGCGATGGCAAGAGGTTCTACATGGAGCAAAGAGGGTAGGGATCGATTGAGGAATTGGGCCCCTGCGCCCACTCACTTGGAGAGACCACGCAGGTTGTTGCCACAGTCCCAAAGGTCCCAATTCGGGTTCTTTGGCTGGCAGACAGGTGCTCTGAGGGTGTTTAACTGCTTATCTTGACTCCTGAGCTAGTGGAACTGCACACCATACTGTGTTCCACTGATACACATTACCTTGTGTCGCATGCTGCACGGCACTATGCAGAACCTCCTGTTCTTGGATGGGAGCCTGTATTTTTGTTGGATTTGGGGAAATGGTTGTCTATGGGGGCGGGGGTTGTGTGTGTGTGTAGGTTTTGTGCGCTACACAAAAGCCAGCTGTATTGGCTTTGTCAGTGCTTGTTATGATTTTTAAAGTCCAGACACTGTGACAGGGCTGCTCAGTTGCAGGTCGGCCAAGATGATACTTCTCCAGTAGAAATGCTGAAAATATGTTTTTCTGGAAGGGTTTCGTCAGAGATCCAGCGTCGTTTGATCCAGCTGACCACAGTCTGTGGTTATCGGCTTCAGGGAGGGACGAGGGTGTAATGCCGTTTTTAAATGCGCGTCTTTAGCCACACAGTCTCCGGGACTCACCCCGGCTGCTTTGGGCTGAATAAACCAGTATTTAAATGAGCAGATGCTTCTGGGTTTCAATGGAATATATTAGCACCAGCTTTAGTAGACTTGTCGGGTGCAATCCCAGCTAAACAATACTTAGTGATTGAACCCTGCTCAGTGGTTTGTTTAAAGTGGAAGAGGCTGGCTCGCGCGCCTCGTGTGGGCTCAGTTTGATCCTCTCCCGTGGCCCATTCAGCATCTACAAAGGGACAGCGCACCTGGCTTCATTATGGTAACACATTCAGACTGGAGTGGAGGAGCAGCAACATGGCGGCCATGGGAAAGCAGCGTGCTGGGAGCCACCGAATGGAGGAAGCCGTAAAAACAGCAATTACAGGATCAAAGGCATGAGGAAGGTTCACAGGAGGGTTTTGTTGTCCAGGCTAGTTTCAATTTTCGTTGGCTGATGTTCCTTTTTCAAAAAGGAGGATATTCGTCTTATTGCAATTTAGCCAGTGTAGCATGTTATATAACCTTCTGTTCTGTTGCACACTGTAGAAACGATAACTTCACATGGAGAAACAAAAGACTACCAAGCCCAAGAATCTCTGGGGCAAGACAGCATCAGCAACCAATCAGATCTTTCGATTCTTATAGGCAGTCCGCCTACGGGTCAGAATTGTGGTATGTAATAGGATCCAGAAATAGGATAGCACAGTGTAGGAGATGACGCTGTGCTGGAGCAACGAATCGGATCCAGACAGGCTGATTTAGAGTCCTGTAATCATTAGAGACTGGATAGCCTTCCGGTTTTCGCAATTTCTTACTATTTACTCAGATGTAGAGAAATACTGCGAGGGGTTTCCATCGGAAACATTATGGTGGAAAACTCTAAGGAAATGCAGCAAATCTTTGGCAACATTGTAATAGCACTTTGGTTTCACAAAGGAATGCAGACAAACACAAAATTCAAGGGTCGGGTCTTAAAGCACTTTTAACACTGGAGCCAAACTCGAAACTATTAGCAAGGGATCCCTTCGTAGTTGTGGTACAATACATAATACGAGCCATTTTTTCTGGATAATATGCAGCAAATAGTGCATTTTACCAGTGCTTAATTTGAGCTGGTAGGCGCAGGTGGGGCTCACCAGCACACATTTGTTTGGTTATCAGCACTTATTTTTCCTCATCAGACTTCGGCCCAAAGCAAGAGAGAGAAATTACACAAACATGGTAAAGGAAGAAGAGAAAGACGGGAATCAGTGACAGAGAAAGAAAGCAGGGATGGAAAAGGACCTGTAAGAAGGAGATAAAGAGGCAGGAAGTGCCTGGGGGTGGAAGAAAGAAGCATGAGGTGGAATCAAGACTACAGTCTTGGTAGTCAATACCCTTGATCCAGCGCAACCCCTAAATTCCTGACATCAGGGACCAAAGGAAATCTCGTCATGCATACATTTCTTTATCAAACAACTGGGCCCATCACACATTACCCATAATGATCCCTGATGATTGGTGCTGGATTTGGGGGATTTAATTTGTCAGTTTTATTAATTACTATACGTCACATCAAATAACAT
The DNA here is from genome assembly GCA_963921515.1 of Calotriton arnoldi. NCBI lineage: Eukaryota > Metazoa > Chordata > Amphibia > Caudata > Salamandridae > Calotriton > Calotriton arnoldi. Next base: position 793,418 of record CAWUFW010008673.1, read on the forward strand.
TTGTACCATTCCTAACTATTAGTAATTAAACTTCTTCTTCTTCTGGTCGATGGACCATTAGTTGAAGAGTTGATGGTGACTATGACTAACTAAACAGTTTAACATTTAACTAAATAACCACAGAGTCATTTCTTCAGTTAATGATTTTATCTTAGTGATGCTCGTAGTGAAAAATTGTCAGTGCACATACAAGATTGCATATAAGAGAACAAATGATCAAGCAATGTAATCAAAATGAATCATCTACACCGATATCAAAGCAATGCATGGGACTGGGAAAGAAGGTACAGCATAAATACTTGCAGAAAATATATTTGCAACTTTAAGCAAACAAGGAGGGCAATACCCACCAAAGAAATAGGAAACCACTTCCTTGGCCGAGGTTGTGGCAAGAGGTCCTCAGAGATAGGCTCGGAGGACAAAGTTAAGCAGGACAGATGCAGCAGAATTTACTACACTAACAACTAGAATTAATCTCCCACTTAATCTACCTCCTCGGTCGCAGTCTCCTCCCCAGCACTCTTGCAACGTTCTCGTACCTAAAGTTCTCTGATTCTGTGCAGGACTGCTCTCTCTGATTCCGTCTCGTCTCGCCTCATCTGATCTCGACTGACTCGACTCGTCTCAACTGACACACCCCCATTTGGGATATCAATTATACCTTTCTGCCTAACTCACTATCTTACAATGTTGCATTTTTGGTTGAAACTCAGTCTGTGATTGGTTGTCGTAAATCACACTAGGGTCGTCCCATTCAGCTCTCCCCACCAAATCCATCCTATACCGGTTCTAACAAAAGAAGGATTTAAGACCAATGTATTCATATAATTCTAACATTCATAATTATACTTTTAGCAACAATGTTCATTATAATATCCGCTTTCACGTCGTATTGCACGTAGTGATGGCTGTTCCCACAGTCGCTGTCGCATCTTGGCACATAAACAATAAGACACAGGTCAACATGGCCTTCACACGAATTGCATCATCGGGTACACTCAGCAGTCTGCGAGCAGGCAACCCCTCCCGGCACATGCGCACTCAGGACCGACTAGGCCAACCACATGCGGGCTTGAACGAGAGGCCATTTTCATGCATGCCCAATCCCGCACTAAAATAAATAAACACAAAAGAATATTGATTCGTGAAATAAAACCCATTATGTTTACCTCCCACCATACTAATGCCCTGTGTTACACAATTCCTAGCGAAAGCTTATTAGTTTAAAGCAAACTTCTCATTATTCGTGCACAACATGCAAAATGTGCAATGTACAACACAGCATAAACATGCATTAGTACAGTTTTCCAAAGCGCAAACAGTTAATACGTACTCAGGCCAACATGATTTAGCGTATTATGTAAATTGCATTTGCCCCCTGTGTTCATGTGTGTATCCGGAGTTGATTAGTTCATGCAATCAATACATTATTATGGAGTTATTTAACTTCATGAGGAAGTATTTTACAAACCTCACTCCATCAATCCCCCCTTTGATGGTTTTACAGTTTTTCAAGTTATACTGTTGTTATTTTATCTTTTGACCCTTGTTCCTTACATTTTTCATACAATTTTTCTTTGAAATTCTCCATCTCTAACTCTTCTATCTCTCTTTCCCTTTCCTTATGTTCCTTGCTCAATTTCCTTTCTTTCTTTTCTTTGCGACTCTTCTTTACGCAAACATAAGTCATTCGTATCATGAGTATCATAGTGACTACAAAAGCTACTGGTACTATTATTTTTGCAACTAAGGAACTACCTATAGAAGAAAACCACTTTGTTATGGTAGAGAAACTTTTACTTAGTCTCTCCCAAACACCATCAACCTCCAGTTGGGTTACTTTCTTATGCAAATTAGTGATATTCTCAATATATCCTTCCAAATCTTTACTTTTGTCTGGAATGTAAGTACAACAATGTTGAACTTCAGCATTCCGCAGACTCCACCCTCTTTTGACAATAATATATCAAGGGCAAGTCGATTTTGCATAACCATAGATCTCATGGCAATCATTTCTGTGTCAATCATCAAGAATCCTCCAGCAGTATCAGTTGATAAACGATCAACCACTGGGGACAATTGTCTAATTTTGTATGCATTCAGTGTAACTCCAACTCCAGGTATCAATGCTCCAAATATATCTCCTACAATTTCTGAAAAACTTTCTCTTTTTACACGGTTTAGTCCTTGCCTTACTTCATCGATTCCATTTGGACTTTTGTCCACATGATAGACTTTTGGAAAGACAATCCCAAGATAACATGTCCCATACCAGTGATCTGGCAACCAATAATAGGCTTTCCTCCCACAGACACAATATATACCCGGTAAGACAGGATCAGTTCCTCCCTTTAATCCCCAACCCCCTATAATTTTATAGGTATCTTCACATTCACTGGAACCGATGAAATAGGAATTATAATTAGTCTCCTCTCTACGTCAGCATAATTTTCCCTTCTGTGACCAATCCAGAGCCATCGCAGCATAAGTCTCGCTTTTGTCATAGTTGCCTTCTCTGAAAACCCAAGGTGGTGTTTTCAATTTCTCTTCAACAGCTTTTCTCTGGAACTCAGCCCTTCTTTCTTCTACCATCTCCAAAAATATTTTCTCTTCCTTTTCCAATCTACACGTTAAGTTATTTTTACTAGCATAAGCTATATCTAGAGGCTTGGTCATCAGGAAAAAATCTCCCATGATATGTGCATGTGCTATCTTATTCAACTCTGGTACTACAGGGACTTTAGAAAAAATTGTATCTACATTTGAATAGTAATAATCTAATTTTCCTGTTCTATACAATAAGCTTGTTAAAACACTACAGGTCACACCATATGTCAAAGGAAGTTAGATCTAGCAGGATGAGGACTGTCAGTGTCTACCTTTGGACTTGTCAAGTTATTAGAATGTATTGTATCTTCTTTAATCAAATGTAAAGGTATTATAATTGTTAATATTATCCAAAATACTATTAATATGCAAAATAAACATAGACAGGCTTTATAGCACCTACGCATAAAACTACATCTAGATCTTGTTTCCTGTGTATCTGCCATAATAATACTAATCTTTATATAATTCTAATAGATTTTCTAATTCTATAAAAAATATGTTCAAAAATAAAAATGTTGTGTGATCCCACACTTCAAAAGCTTTCTTCTTTACCCCTTCTTTTATTTTAACTAATCCAAATCTCCAAGACGTCTTCAGGAAATTCTCTTCCGTTGCTAGCGTGACACCTTAATTTGTTTACAGTCTCTTAAGGTGGATCTAGATCACTCTTTTCTTCTTTCTGTCTGTCAGTGCTGTTTCCTTCTTTGTTTAAATCTTCTTCTTCAATCTCTTCCAACACTATGTAAATCCAGTCTGGTGACTTGAACTTTTTATTTGGTTTTCTCACTCTCTTTGGTCGCAGCACTGATTCGTCATCTGACTCTCCTTGTTCTATTTCACCTGAAATTTCCTTTATCTGTTCCAACTTGCTCTCTGGTCTTCTTTTTACCACTCTGTATTTCAGTCTTTTCACTCCACTTGGCCAGGTATCAATCGTCTTTGCCCTTTTTGGTTGTACTTCCTCTTCTTCCTTATTCAAATCATACCTTCGTTTCTTTGCTTTTGCTTTCAGTTTGCCTTCTTTTCTTTTTCTTCTTCTGTATTTCTTTCACTTATTTCTCTTCCATCTTTTTCTTTTCTATCAGGAAATTGTCTCTCTTCTCGTTCAACAGCAGTTTCTTCAGTCCCAGTAGCTGGTACCCACTTTACTTGACTTGAGCTAGGCAACTCTTCCTCAATCTGCTCTCCAGAGTCTTTTAGTTTATGTTCACCAGTTTCAGAGTCTAGCGCTCCAACTTCACCAGTTTCTTGTTCTACAGCCTCTGATTCAGAGCTTGTACTTGAGATCACCAGATGCCGCTCTACTCGTGGTTCAAGTGGATTTGGGACTCAATAAGTATGGCTGGCATGGATCCAATTCGGTAGACCAGCACACTTTACTGCTGTGGTTGTCACCAATATGACCTGATAGGGTCCTTCCCAGCGGGGCTCTAGGCAAGTTTTTCTTCTATGCCTTTTCACCTGAACCCACTCACCAGGACTTAGATCATGCGCTTGAGTCTGTTGTGTTGTAGTTGCGTCACCTCCAACCTGATGAAACACAGAACGTACTACATCAGCCAGTCCTTTGCAATAGTCAAGGATGAGATCATCAGATATATTTATTAATTTGTTCGCAGGTACAAATGCTTGTCTCATCGCTCTTCCCATTAGTAACTCGTGAGGACTTAGTCCTGTCTTTTTGTCAGGAATGCTTCTGAGACTCATCAAAACTAGGGGTAAAGCGTCAGGCCATTTCAGTGCTGTGGATCTACACACTTTCCCTAACCTGTTCTTTATTGTGCCATTTATCTGCTCTACTATTCCAGAAGCCTCTGGACGATAAGCACAATGAAGTTTTGGTTGAATACTCAATGCTTCACAAATAAGTTTGATTGTTTCACTAGCAAAATGTGTTCCTCTATCTGTTTCCATCGTGACTGGAAAACCATATCTAGGAATGTATTCCCTCAACAAAAGTTTGGCCACTGTTAGGCTGTCATTCCTCCTTGTGGGATAAGCTTCTACCCATCTAGAAAACAAACACACAATTACTAACACATATTTGAGCTTGTTACAAGGAGGCAACTCAATAAAATCGAGTTGCAATCTGGTAAAAGGACCACCTGCTCTCCCTATGGTTCCCATACTAACCAATGTTTTTCTTCCTGGGTTTTGCTGTTGGCACGTCCGCATCTCTGACAAAGGCTCTCTGTGATAGTCCTGAACTTAGGATTCCTGAACTGCTGCATTCGACACCGTAAACCATGCGGTACTGATACGGCGGTTGAAAGCAGTGGGCATTAAGGACACAGCTCTAGCTCTACTTACATCCTTTCTGGCCTCAAGGGTACAACTAATTCATTGGGAGGGTCTTCAGTCAGGAGAGTTTTACCTCCCATGTGGAGTCCCTCAAGGTTCAGCCTTGTCCCCGACAATGTTCAATCTGTACGTCACACCGCTAGCTAAACTAATAAAAGATCACGGTCTGACGTTAGTGTCGTATGCGGACGACACCCAGCTCGTGGTGTCACTCACACAAAGTGCGGATATAACAGCTGAACGATTTCGCAACTGTCTTACGGCGCTGATGGCCTGGATGAACTCTAATTTTCTGAAGCTCAACACAGAAAAAAACTGAAGTTGTTGAGTTTGGTCGGAAACCCTCAGTATGGAGCCAACTATGTTGGCCCCCCGAGGTTGGCATTTGCCCTGTCCCCGTGTCTAAGGCCAGGAACTTAGGTTTCCTGATTGACAAAGACTTAACACTTGCCCCACAAATCAACCAAGTCACTTCGGCTTGCTTTTTTACGATGAAGGTTCTACGAAAAATCCTTCTTTTCATTCCTTTCTCACTAAGGAAAACGGTAGTAAGAGCCTTGGTTCTGTCGAGAGTCGATTACTGTAATGCCCTGTACTTGGGAGCTGGCATAAGACAGTTTTCCAAACTTCAGTCACTACAGAATGCGGCTGCTCGAATATTGCTGGACTTACCCAAACATCATCCGACGTCCAACGGTATTAAGCAGTTACATTGGCTTCCAGTTCGACGACGAGTGGACTTTAAGGCCCTCTGCTTGGTGCACAAAGCTCTGTATGGAGGAGGAGCGGCGGATCTGAGGCTCCTTTTTTCTCAGTACGTGCCCTCACGCTCCCTTAGGTCCACAAAGATGGGGTTGGTATGTCTCCCCAAGATAACAAGAGTCAGATGGGGAGGAAAGGGCTTTTCATTCCAAGCGGCTAAGCTCTGGAACTCCCTCCCTATACAGATGCGACAACAACCCAACAGGACTCTATTCAGAACATTTTTGAAAACCTGGCTTTTTGCAAAGACCTAGATCTTTACGCTGCACCATTTGCACACACCTCAGCGCCAAGATGCCTCGGCAATAGTGCGCTTAATAAATAATTCAGTCAGTCAGGATTGAACCATGTCTGTTGGAATGATCTAACCATGGCGTCTCGGCCTATGTGTGTCATTCCATGATACATCCTTGCCAAATGAGAAAGTAAACTGTCTGGCATGACTGGTCTTCCATCAGTGTATACCCATACATCATCATCTCCTCATCTCCTACATCCTGCTTTTTCCCATTGCTGTCTTTCTTCATCATCTGCCTCTTCCTGCAACTGTCTCACTTCATCCTATGTTTCAATAGTGTTAGTAAACATAAGTTGACAAACCGTATGTTCTTTTGCTCTTCCCCGATTTATGGAAGTCTCATTCTTTGCACAATATTGTGCTACTTGGTCAGCAAATCTATTGCCTTGAGTCACATAATCATTTCCTGACTTATGTGCGGCACATTTGACCACTGCAATTCGTTTTGGCAATTGTAATGCTTCCAGTAATTCTTTTACAAATTCACTATTCCTGATAGGGGACCCTGAAGAGGTCAAGAATCCCCTCTGCATCCACAGTTCTCCAAAATCATGCACAATACCAAATCCATATTGACTATCAGTAATTATGGTCACTTTCTGACTTTTTCCCAATTTACAGGCATGAATTAGAGCTATCAATTCAGCCACTTGGGCAGATTTTATCCCTTTTAAACAGGATGCTTCCAGGATTTCTGCTACAGTACAAACAGCATAAGCAGAACTCAATATACCTCTTTCAGTTCGCAAACAAGAACCATCAACAAACATCACACGATCTGATTCTTCAAGAGGAACGTCCTTTATATCGGGAGGGGGCTTGGTACAAAATTCAGTCACATCCAAACAATCATGTTCAACTTCATCCTTTACTTCTTCATCCCAAACATCCGGCAATAGAGTAGAAGGATTCACATTCGTACATCTCACTATTGTCACATTTTCTGTTCCCAGAATCAGTCTCTCATACCTAGTCAGCCGACTATAGGTGAGGTGCTGTGTCCGTGTCCTTGTTAAAAGGATCTCAACTGAATGTGGCACATACACTCTTACAGGATGACCCATTATGATCCCTTTACTCTGTTCCAGACTCACACAAGTAGCAGCTACTGCTTTCAAACATCCAGGCAATGCAGCAGCCACTGAATCTAGAGTAGCTGAAAAGTATGCTACAGGCCGTCTTGACATTCCATGCCTTTGAGTTAAAACTGCAAGTGCACATCCATCTCTTTCACTGCAATACAATGCAAAATCCTTTGAATAATCAGGCATTCCCAATGCCGGAGCCTTACACAGACTATCTTTCAGTTTAACAAAAGCATCCATACAGTCTTCATCCAATTTAACTGGGTCTTTCACATCATTCCTCGTCAACCTCTGTAGAGGTTTTGCCATCAGTGAAAATCCACTGATCCACTGTCTACAATATCCAACCACTCCCAAAAATATTCGCACTTCCTTTTGTGTCGTAGGAGGCTTCATGTCCCTAATCACTCAAATACACTCTGATGTTACCTTTCTAACTCCCTTCTCAATCTTATGACCTAAATATTGGACTTCTCGTTGGCAGAATTGCAATTTTGCAGGGGACACTTTATGTCCTCCTTCTGCCAAATGGTTCAGTAAAGCGACTGTATCTGCAACACAGGCTTCTCGAGTCTTTGATGCCACTAGTAGGTCATCAATGTATTGTACCAAAACAGAATCTTCAGACATTCTCAAGTCTTCTAAACACTTTTTCAATATCTGATTAAAAATTGAAGGACTCTCAGTATAGCCTTGAGGAACTCGGCACCATGCCAAAACACGATCTCCAAACCGAAAAGCAAACAAGTATTGGCTATCTTGATGCAAAGGAATCGAAAAGAATGCATGACATAAGTCTATCACAGTATACCACTCCGCATCATGTGGGATTTGGTATAGAATCACTGCAGGGTTTGGCACCACTGGACAACAAGGCACAACAATTTTATTTATCTTCCTCAAATCTTGTACTATTCTATATGTTCCATTTGGCTTTTTCAATCCCATAACAGGTGAATTACAAGGACTACTCATTATTTCTTTTAAAATTCCTTGTTCAATCATCTGATCAATCACAGGAGTTATTCCTGCTATAACTTCTGGCTTCATTTTATACTGTGGTGTATTTGGATAGTCAATACCATCCTTCACTGTAATTCTAATCGGATCCACTTTCTTCATCAGTCCAATCTCCTGTCCTGTGAAATCGCACACCTCTGAATTCACTACCTTCATCAATTCTTCAGGCACACTTTTGCCTGTCAGAAGTGAATATAATTCATTCACTTCTGTTCCTTGCTTTGCTAGCACCATTTTAAACGCGACATCCTCATCTGGTGTCTGAAATGCAATACCATCCGGTGTACAATAGATTGTGCAATTCATTTTGCACAGCAAATCCCTTCCTAACAAATTAACTGGACTCGAGTCACACACTACAAACCTATGCATGTCTTTGAAAGGACCGATATGTACTTCAATTGGTTTAGTAACTGGAGTATTTATCTGTTTATTTGAGACTCCTACTACCTGGATAGTCTCTCCCGAGAGGGGTAGGTTTGGAATTTCTGCTGCTCTCACAGTAGAACGGGTAGCACCAGTGTCCACAAGAAAGGTGATATCATTTCCTTCCACTTTTCCATCAACAAATGGACCTGACTGATCTACCTCTAGAGTTGCGTCAAGCATGCACTCTTCCTCCCCCCTCAGGCACCGTCATTGACTCGTTTCAACATCACTTCCATCACATTGCATCCAAAATTGGGGAATCACATTTGTGTTAGTATTTTTACCAACCTGGTCTCCTCCGTGAAAACCTGTATCCGCACTGTACCTTTGAGCATTTACACTATGTGGTAACGGTGGTTGCGGGACCTGATATTGAGTAGTAACTACCTGTTGCTGCGGTGTTTGTTGCACAACTATCTCACTCTGCACCTGTGGGGTTAAAATTTGATTTCCTCCATTAGTTCTCTGCACTAATCTACACTCATTCTTCCAGTGTCCATACTTTCCGCACCCATGACAAGGAAATTTCTTTTTCGCTTCTTCTCTACTCATTTGTCCTCTACCTCCACTTTGTTTCTGAGCATTCTGATTAACTCCTCCCATTTGATTTGTACCCTGAGAATTCAACTGATTTTCTTGCTGCTCTGCTGCCTTTACTTGTGCCCACATCACCTAGTCTTTTAACTTACGATGACGAGACTCAATGTCGTCGCTACAATACTTCGCATACCTCAAGATTTCGTCTATCGTTTTGGCTTGCCAACACAACATATGCTGCTGTATCATCTGGCTAATCTCAGGTTTTAATCCATACACAAATCTATACACAAAGTGACCCATATCTTTATCTCCAATATTCTCAAAACCACTATACTGTTTAAAAACTTGCAATAACCTCTCATAATAGGCATGAACAGATTCATTTGGCTCTTGGGTTGTTCTATCAATTTTTACCCAATCAGTTTCCTTAGGGGACATTTTGCTTTTCAAGAAGGTAATCACTTGACGATACTTTTTCATCACCTCATCTGAAGGTGCGCCTGTTTTGGCATCCCTAGGATATTCATCCTTTGGCCAATCAACTGTAATCTTACATTCAGTCCATAAATCTGCAGGGACAACAATTTCAAATAATCCATCTAAATCTTTCAACAATACTTTCGACACCTTCACAAATCTCTCAACTTGTTTGTACTACTCCACTGGCTTTTCTCTCAACCTAGGAAACTCATTGGTAAAAGATAATATATCTTGTCTAGTCCACGGAACATGCACATAACCTCCTCCTGGAACTTCTCTCATGGGACATTCCAGAGCTACATTTTCTACTTCTCTTACTGGACGCAAATGTACTTCTTTAGCAGCCAATTCTTCTTTCTTCCTCATCCATCTACCCTTCCATCTTTCTACGTCGCCCCATTTTCTCAAAACAACCATTAACTCTTTTACCTGCAATCGTCTACCAGACGTATTCATATTCTCTATATCCTTTTCAGTAAAATCCACTCTATATGTCTTTTGTAACACCTTTGATCTACTTATGTCCATTCCCAACTCTTCTGCGGCTTCCACTAACCTCTCATGTAGATTTTTCGCTTTCCAAGTAATACTCTTACACAGATACATCAATTCATCATCCTGATACGTCTTTAACCTGTCTGGGCTTATTGTACCAATAATCATTTCTTCTAAATCTACTCTCAATTTACATACATCTATAGGTTGCGGCTGTATTTTTCTCCTTTGGAACTCTTTCACCCAATCATCTAATTCTTCAGTAGTTGGTCCTATTAGAACTTCACTTCCGGGAATCTCATCCAACTTTATCCTTTTAGGCTGAAACTGCATTATTCCCCTAGGCGTTTCCATAATTGTTAAATTAGTCGGAGGTGTTGATCTAGTAACTGTATTGGGCTGTTCATTTTGAATACTTACATCATTAATTCTACTGTTAGCTGATGTTATAGCTGAATTTAATGGGACAGTTAAAGAAGGTTCATGGATAAGTCTATTTTCAAAAACAGGTATTGCTGAACCTATAGTGACTGGCACAGTTATTGCATCTATTTTCATGTTCATCTGATTCAATTTTTCAACTAATTCTTTAGTTTGTATGGCAATTTCAACTTCTCCTTCCTGCTCTACTTCACTTTCAATTGGAGCTGGTGTCGTTTGAGATGTCATTGGGGTTTCCATTGACGGTACATTTGGTGTCACCATCGCTGAATTCTCCTGATAGGGTGGTGGTCGTTTAACTAATATATAATCCAGCAGCTCATCATCAGATTCATTCGGGTTGTACCCATAGCCAAATTGCTCTAGATGTCTCTTTTTCTCTTTACATTTAGTTCCTGCAGACTCTTCTACCATTAAAACTGGATACAATCCTTCAGTAATTTCTCCATTCCTCCTTCTTCTCATCCTGTCTTCATGTTTTTCATCATGAAATCTTCCAAACGTAAATCTATGTAATCTACCACCTCTATGCCTTTCTCTTTCATACATTTCATCTTCCCACTCCACTAAGGCTTCAAACTGTGTAGGTCTAGGTCTCGGATCTAATTTCATCATATTTTCTCTCAAATTACGTAACACTGCCAAATTAAAAGAACCATGTTCTGGAAAAGCTAGTATACCATCATTCTTCGTATATCCTACCCAATTTTCTAGCCAAATACATGTATGATAACCATCATATAAGATGCTGGTGTCTTTGATGGAGGAATAGGAACTCCTTCTCTCGTTATTACTTGCTTGTCCTTTTTAAAGAATCTTTTAATTTTCCCAAACAAAGTCAATTTCTCCTGCTTCGGTTGTTCAAAATACATTTTTGTTGCTTGTCAACAACTTTGCTTAATGCAAATCTTTATCAATACGGTCCACTTTAATTCACCAATCGAACTCCTTTGTTTCCCTAAATACTTGACCAATGTCAGCGCGACACACTCTAACTCCTCCAATCAGAGCTTTCTACGTCTCCGCTATCTTGTCCAATGCCAGCGCGGCTCACAGCAACCAACCAATCTGAGCTCACTCTGTCTTTACAGTCTGACCAATACCAGCGCTGTTTTTCTGTGACGTCAGCCTCTCCTCCTGCTGCTGAACCTCCCTTTACAAAAATTATCAGCACTTTTCTAAGTCTGTTTTCTTTACAATAACTTATTAGTCACGACATAAAACAATACCACACTGTCTGTTTACTAAATAAAAAGATAGTTTTTTATTTTTTTTACTTCCAAGAACTTTGCTACCATACGGGCAAGTATAACAATTCCGCTATCCTTCCCTTCACTCAAGCTAAGAGAGGACCTGTTACTTCTTTTAGGGATAAGGCCAAAATTTCACAAGAGGACCTTTTATTTGAAAAGGAGGTCTCGCTACCTTCCAGGGATAAGGCCACATTTTCACAGGTGGACCCTTTGCTATTTCACTCTTTTCTTCACTTATACACTAAATAGTATCACTAATTTAAACAGACAATGCACTTATTCCCGTGTGATTTCACTTCTCACACTTTTCCTCTGCCTTATTTCAGGCTAACTTCTATTTTGCCGGCTTCCCAGATACCCTTCTGTACCTGTGTTCCAAAGACTACATAAAACACAACACTAACCCACTTTACATAGACTGGTAAACATTTAGTCAATAATCAATAAATCACCAAACTAATCAATAATAACCATCATTCTGCTACCAGAATAACTGATCCAGCGCAACCCCTAAATTCCTGACATCAGCGACCAAAGGAAATCTCGTCATGCATAAATTTCTTTATCAAACAGCGGGGCCCATCACACATTACCCATAATGATCCCTGATGATTGGCGCTGGATTTGGGGGTTTAAGTTGTCAGTTTTATTAATTACTATACGTCACATCAAATAACATTTGTACCTTTCCCAACTATTAGTAATTCAACTTCTTCTTCTTCTGGTCGATGGACCATTAGTTGAAGAGTTGATGGTGACTATGACTAACTAAACAGTTTAACATTTAACTAAATAACCACAAATTCATTTCTTCAGTTAATGATTTTATCTTAGTGATGCTCGTAGTGAAAAATTGTCAGTGCACATACAAGATTGCATATAAGAGAACAAATGATCAAGCAATGTAATCAAAATGAATCATCTACACCGATATCAAAGCAATGCATGGGACTGGGAAAGAAGGTACAGCATAAATACTTGCAGAAAATATATTTGCAACTTTAAGCAAACAAGGAGGGCAATACCCACCAAAGAAATAGGAAACCACTTCCTTGGCCGAGGTTGTGGCAAGAGGTCCTCAGAGATAGGCTCGGAGGACAAAGTTAAGCAGGACAGATGCAGCAGAATTTACTACACTAACAACTAGAATTAATCTCCCACTTAATCTACCTCCTCGGTCGCAGTCTCCTCCCCAGCACTCTTGCAACGTTCTCGTACCTAAAGTTCTCTGATTCTGTGCAGGACTGCTCTCTCTGATTCCGTCTCGTCTCGCCTCATCTGATCTCGACTGACTCGACTCGTCTCAACTGACACACCCCCATTTGGGATATCAATTATACCTTTCTGCCTAACTCACTATCTTACAATGTTGCATTTTCGGTTGAAACTCAGTCTGTGATTGGTTGTCGTAAATCACACTAGGGTCGTCCCATTCAGCTCTCCCCACCAAATCCATCCTATACCGGTTCTAACAAAAGAAGGATTTAAGACCAATGTATTCATATAATTCTAACATTCATAATTATACTTTTAGCAACAATGTTCATTATAATATCCGCTTTCACGTCGTATTGCACGTAGTGATGGCTGTTCCCACAGACGCTGTCGCATTTTGGCACATAAACAATAAGACACAGGTCAACATGGCCTTCACACGAATTGCATCATCGGGTACACTCAGCAGTCTGCGAGCAGGCAACCCCTCCCGGCACATGCACACTCAGGACCGACTAGGCCAAACGCATGCGGGCTTGAACGAGAGGCCATTTTCATGCCGGCCCAATCCCGTACTAAAATAAACAAACACAAAAGAATATTAATTCGTGAAATAAAACCCATTATGTTTACCTCCCACCATACTAATGCCCTGTGTTACACAATTCCTAGCGAAAGCTTATTAGTTTAAAGCAAACTTCTCATTATTCGTGCACAACATGCAAAATATGCAATGTACAGCACAGCATAAACATGCATTAGTACAGTTTTCCAAAGTGCAAACAGTTAATACGTACTCAGGCCAACATGATTTAGAGTATTATGTAAATTGCATTTGCCCCCTGTGTTCATGTGTGTATCCAGAGTTGATTAGTTCATGCAATCAATACATTATTATGGAGTTATTTAACTTCATGAGGAAGTATTTTACAAATCTCACTCCATCACCCTCAACATTCGATTGAGCAAGTGGCGGGCTTCTAAGCAAAATATTTGGCCCGGCCAGTAACGTTAATCTCAGCAGAACAGGATTTAACTTCTCTCACAGGACATTTAGGGTTCTTCTTCAAGGGGTTTTAGCAGAACTAATCAGACCCCCCAGGATATTGCGGCATAGATTTGCAAATTTAGCGGCACAAAAATTTTAATTTAGCGGCACAAAAATTGAAATTTATCAGCATTATTGCGGCACTTTATTTTACTCGTAATCATTCCTTTTCAGTCTTAAATCAATGGAAACTGTTTTAGCAGAGTATTCCACTTTCAAATAGGCATGTTTAAAGTGTCTGAGAGTATTTGTTTGCTATGCTAAGTCCCTGACTCCTGTAATGGCTGGCAGCAACATTTTTCGCATGTTGCTGGCAGCCAATCAGAGAACTTGCAGGACTCTGACTTCCGCAGGAGTGATATGGCCCAAGGGAAATAAAGATCCCTGGGTCAATCATAACTCTCTACTTTTAAATTGGCATGCCCGTAAGAGTCTAAGACACTCTTGTAAGCCTAAATGCACCCCTGCTGGGTCCCGAAACAAGAAGAGAGGGGATGCATTGGTGCCCAACGCTGCTTCCCGCTTCCTGTTTACTCTCGCCCCAGAACAGGGTGCAGACACCCCTACGCTGACCAGTGGCATCAACCCTTCCACTCTCCCGCCCCCGACCCTGCTTACAAGCCTACACCATGGTTTGCTGTAATTCGATTCTCTCCCGGCTGCTCATGCACTAAAAACTGAGCAGTAAACAACAAGTTGCACACGTGATTATACTGACTGACACCCCTCTCAACCCCACCTACCACCTACCACCACCTCCTCCTCCAGGGCACAAGTCCTAAAAAAAAAGAAGGGGACTAACCAAGTTAGGCAGTTTGCAAGTGACATCATGGCGCATACCACCATAGCACATGACGCCACGACACAAATAATTATTTTATCACTTTTTACACAAGTCTCCTCAGAGGAGGGGGGTGAGGATTCAGGGAAGAGAAGCATGGACTTGTGAAAGAGTGCACGATTACAGTAAATCCCACAAACTGTTCATGGAGGGAGGGGTGCTTAGACCTGAAATTATTAAAGGTCCTTTATGAAATCCATGTTTGATTGAGACACATGAACGGAGGGGCGATAGGTTTCCAAAGTATTGATGCAAAACCAGAATGGGGGGCAAGCACAGTCCCTGCCAAGCACAAGGTATCCAGTTACACACAAAGTGTTCAAAGCTGCCATTGACCCCAACCACTGGGGAGGGCCTTGAGCAGCCTCTGCACTAACCATCCTGGTACCTTAGGCCTAGACTTAGGCCCATATTTACAGAGGGGAACAGTGAAACTACCAATCCCAGCATGCAGTGGTGAAGCTTCAGAGACCTTGGTGGGTAGTTCACCCCCATCAGCTCGAGATAGAGGGACACCCAAGGAGTGCCAGAGGTGCCAGATCAGAGAGAGGGCTGGGTCACCTCCCTGTGGGTCCTCGGAACCCCTGAAGCACCAGTGGACCAACAAACTGATACCCATCAAGGACTCCTCCTCAATATCATTTGAGGTTGGATCCCACGTCATCACAACGATATTGTGACTTTGTACAGTGACGACAACCTGAGGCTGATTGTTGCAAATCACTAGTTGCTTTTCTTGTGTTTGTCATGGTTTTGTTTGAACTCTGATGCATGTTGGGGAGGAATGTAGTATTTGCACTTGCACAAATACTTGGGGCTTTGGTGTGTTGGGTGGGATGATTTGTCCTACGCTCGTGGAATAATGGTTCAGTCTACAATTATGTCACCTTGTTATAAAAAAGGAACTGCAAGGGGCTGGGCCCAGCAATTAAGAGTATTACACTAACCAACCGTGCCTGTATTTAAATTACTGGGCCAACACTACAGTTTGTAGCATTACAGCAGGGTTGCGAATAGCTTTTCGGTAAAATTGTGAAGTACATGGACACAAGGGAACAAATTAATTCTTGTACTTTATGTGCAGCCCTGGTGACTCCACCTCTTACTTCATAACCACATCAATCACCTATGATTCAGACAGAAGAATGCCAATTTTTAAAGCCAAAATGTCTTTATTTTACATTTCTCCTGCCTCCACTTCAGTTCACATTAATGAGGAAAATAACTTCCCGATCCCGTTTTTTTTTCTCTGCTTCCAAACATTGAAATATATGATCAAGGTGCCCTGCTGGCATGGAGTCGATAACCCTGTTCTGAGGGCATCTCTCTTTGTCTCATTGGAGCTCCATGATTGGAGAAAATTATGGCACAATGGGTGAAATTAATACATGACTCCTGTGCTCGGGATGATTTTTGAGTAGCGATGGATGTCTGTGTGGTTGTTTTTTGAAAGTGCTGCAGAAACAAACAGACGTATTCCTTCAATTTCGCAGGTACTTTTGTAAAAATCGCAGCATTTTTACAAAAGTGCCGATTTCGCTGCAAAACCAGAAATCGCAAAATCCTGGAGGGTCTGACTAATGAAAACTATGCATTATTAATGTACTTTGGGACAGTATACCTCGTAGGGTGTGATATTTATGTTTGAGTTTCTTTGGCAGACAATGGAGAATTATGCACTGTAAAACGCAATGGAGCCAGTTGCATTCGTCTCAACTTAATGGGCCTTCAAAACACTTTTGCAAAATATTTCATCATCGTCTCCTTCCCGTTCCCTCAGGATGTTTTAGGAAATTGCAGCAAATTTTGCATTTTAAGCAGATTTCTTTAGCTATTGCTCTACTAAATGAGATTAATGAAAATCATTTGTAAAGCCCTCTGCTACTCTGGCATCCTGCTGCTAAGGGATAACCAAAGGAGAAGGGCACACTGCTTTAGTCTGGAAAGCCAAGTTTTAAGTCTTGTTCCGGAAAGATGGAAGATTAGAGTTACACCGGAGTTCAGGTGGGAGAGAGCTTTGCAGCCGAAACTGAAGAAGGAGTGCCTTCCAAAAGCGGCATACTTATTTTATGAAAGCACAAAACATTGGCTGCCAAAGAGTTTAGGTCCTTGGAAAAAATCTAAGGAGTGGTATGATGTTGAGAAAACAGAGAGGACCTGCTTAATGCAGTGCACACTGACTTTTGAACAATGCTTTAAAGACAGATCACTAGGAGTTGGAAAATCAGTGGAAAGCAGAAAGGTGCAAAGAGATAGCACTGAGAGGGGCTTTGTGCTGAATGATGATTTGTAGGAAATAAAGACAATAAGCCAGAGGCCCAGGATACACAAAGACAATTGTCTTTACAACACTGAGAGGGGAGAAAATACATTATTTTGTGTTGCATATGGATGTAGTAAAACCAAGTGGATGAAACATGATTGATCTGATCAGAGAAGGAGATAAGATGTTTGAAAATGAATAATTGCTGACTGAACTGGGGTGAAGATTAGCCCAGATCTACCTGCAACCAAAGATAAGACAATATCATAGGCGATGCTCTAAAGAAGAATACCTCTTTTTCTCACTATAAAGTTTTAAATTATTCTTCATTCAGGAAGCAACTACTTGCATGCAACACCAAAATGTGTCTTGGGGAAAGCCCTGATTGTTGCTGAAGGAAATTATGATCTGTGGATCGTTTGCACAGGAGTTCAGAGCTTCTATTTACTATATTTTGACGCACAGCAGCACAGCAAGCTTTCCTGCTGCGCTGCCGTGCTTCAAAATAAAAGGGTAGGAATGCGCCGTATCTATAAGATACGATGCATTCCTGTCCTTCTCCCATCGAAACAGTAGCCGTGTCCCAATGCACACATCCTTGTGCCATGGTGCAAGGGTGCCTGCGTTGCAGGGATGATTTTTGTTGTGCAGGAAGGGACACCTTCCTGCACAAAAACAATAATTAATGGCGTTTTTCTCCTTCTGTGTGCTCTGCAGATAGAAAGAGCAAAAAAAGAGGAGAAATAAAAGTATTTCTCCTCGTTGCGCCAATCCTACACCTACCCCGGGGAGGCATAGGTTTCTGATGCATTCCCAGGTTTATGACACTTTTTAAATCTGGGACTGTGCCAGGTTCTATGGATGTTGCATGGGAACTCCCACAGCAACACCCATGGAATGTCCCTTTCATGCAGAGTAATGCGTGAAAAGGGCCCATATTTACAAGGCCATGAAAAGTCACACAAGGTGACTTTATGTGGCTTGTAAATATGAGCAGGCACAGTGCGCCACTGGTGCGTCTAAAAATGTGACGCACCGGCGGCGCAATGGGCTTGTGAATGAGGCTCACAGTGGGAAAACACAGGGTCATGAGAGTCAGGCCAACTGACTTAGATAAAGATGAAACAGTGTAGGGCTCAGAGAGGAGCACACAGGGGCTCGGCAAGTCAGATGTTTTTAGAACATGACTTAAATGGGACAATAGACTATTGGGATCTTTACCTTCTTGATCAAGAACTGAGCATAAATCATCTCACACAGCAAGAAGAGCTACTTCCATTCAATGAAGAGAGTGGAACACCGGCTTGGGCATGGTTAGAGTGACTTACTTTCGATGTAGGAGAAGATTTGACAGTTAACTTCCTTTTTAAGGGTTTTAGAGGGAAAAGGAAACATATGTTTGAAGTTGCTAAGACGTTTTGAGTCTGGTGGATGTTTTTTCAGTACTAGCCATTCAAGCAGGGCGTGAAACATCACTGTCCAAGCTGAGTAAAACACAATTGTATCAAAATGGGTGGAAAAAAGGGAGGGACAATATGTTTCTTCTTGACGTGAAAAAGTAACAACTTACATTGCCCTGGCAACAGAAAATTAATATTTTAATGCACCCCACGAGGAGGACCGTTCCGTTTATTTCTTGGGTCTGGAGCACTGAATTAAAACGAAGATGTAAATCAAACATTCCTAGTAACATACCCTTGCAATGAGGTCATAATGGAAAACAGCATCAGCACCATATATGTTATACCCCACTATCCCAAATTAATGAATATTGTCCAAACACATATTCCTCACTGATCAGCAAGAGAATGCAGTTAAGTCCGAAACGGCTCCCAGAAGTCTTTAGGTCTTGAAGCCCTGGGAAGTGTTGCAGAGTACATTTCGAGATTACTCACAGAGAGTTATATCTTTAGGCCAGTCGTGAAATTGAGGGGACCAACAGCCCCCACACACCATGCCAACTCTGCGCTTACTCAAGAAAATCGCAGTTGAGATGGGCTTGCGGAAAACCTTAGGTACTGTTTAAAATACCCTAGTAATAAAGGGCCTCATTTATGAGGAATTGGCATAGGGCAGCACCATAAGTTTTCTTGCTGTGCTGCCCTATGCCAATGTGAAAGGGCAGGAATGCACCATATTTATTAAATACAGTTCATTCCAGTCCTTTCCCCCTGCGCTGGTGCTCAATTTGCTGCCTAGCACCAACGTAGGCACCCTTGCACCATGATGCAAGGGTGCCTCCTTTGCAAGAAGGATTGTTTTTGTGCAGGAAGGGGCCCCTTCCAGTACAAAAACAAACCAGAGAGGCGCTTTCCTCTTTCTGTTTGTGCTGCAGGATGGAAAAAGGAAAAAATGAGGAGAAATAGAAATATTTCTCCTCGTTTAGCCTTCTCTGGGTAGGCGTAAGGTTTTGACGCTGCCCCAGGTTTACGTAATTGAGTAAATCTGGGGCAGCGTCAAAACCCATGGGTGTTGTGTGGGGAAACCCACCGCAACGCGCATGGAACACCTCCTTGGCGCAGGGTAAGGCTAGGCAGCGACTTGCGCTACTTTGTCTTACTCCATATCCATAAGCCCATGCAAAGCCAAGCAGAGTGACTTTGCGTCGCCTCATAGATATGGTTGAGAGTTCTGCGCTGCTATATCGTCAAAAAAATGGATACTCCGGCGCGCAATCCTCTCATGAATAAGCCCCTACGTGTCCTCAGAATGAGTGTACTTGGCTAGGATCTTCAGGGTAAGATATTCCCGAAAGCGAAGACGTTTTAATAAATTAATAACTGTCTTTATTTGAAAAATTATTTAAAAAAATGTCATGAAGTCAACACAAATAATTGCTTCACTTCAACATAAAATCCTGACAGTATTTCTTCCGCTTGAGACACATCAGTGGCTGTATTCTAAAGATGCTGCAGCAGCGCCATCTACTGAAAGAAAAGCAATCGCCCAAAACAATCTGGATCATATGTTATTAGAGGTGCATAGAGAGAAGTCGTTTTTCCAAGGACATGCACGAGGAATAACATCTTCCGGAATAGATCAGTATAAACAATTTTAAATGGCCTTGCACACTTTGGGTTACAGGCAAGTTTCTCAGAAATATTGGTCATATGTTCGTAGAGGCAAAGCACTCTTGAAATTTCTGGGCCAAGGTTGGAACAAAGATTTCTGATGCCCTAAATAAAAGCAACATTTTTTTGCCAACTCCTCACCAGGGCGGGACTGGAATGGAAAATAGACCAGAGCACCAAAATAAAAGTAGCCTCCATTAGCGAATCAGATAGCAATAACTGTGACCCACATTTGCCAATCATGGCGGTTTTGAACTTGTAAAGATCCACTACATAGGTGTTTTGCATCGTATGGAAGGCTGAATGCATTTGTGCTTGCTGCAGGTAATGTTTGTGGTAATATCAGGGAAATCAACAGTAACAAGCCGCCCACCAGACCATAAAATAGGCCCACAAACAGCCAAAACATCGGCCCACACATTGACTTGTCAGACCAGTCCTTCGGGACCTGCCAGATTGCCTTACAGGCCAGTGTGACCCTGCCCCTCACCAGGTAATAGAGCCATCTTGAATGTGTTGAAGCAATCCCTTGATGGCATGATGAGTAGGCAACTTTTGTTTGTATTGAAACTTGTCGAGTGCACCCACACCCGAATGCTCCATGGTGGTAAAAGCATACCGATGACAGTAGCTAAAGACGCTACTTTAAGGAAAAGGCCAGGGGCCTTATTTGCAAACTTTTAGCATAGAGCAGCGCCGCAAGCCTTCTTGCTGCATTGCCCTACGTCAAAAGAAAAAGGCAGGAATGTGCCGTATATATGAGATACAGAGCATTCCTGTCCTCTTCACCAGCGCTGGTACACAATTGGCAGCCATGTGTCAACATAGGCATCCTTGCACCATGGTGCAAGGGTGTCTGCGTTGTGGGAATGATTGTTTTTGTGGAGGAAGGGATACCTTCCTACACAAAAACAATCAATAGATGCGATTTCCCCCGTCCTTGTGTGCTGCTGAATGCAGCACACATAGGAAGAGGAAAAAACTAGGAGAAATAAAGTTGTTTCTCCTTGTTGCGCCTCCCCTACACCTCCCTTGGGAAGACATAGGCTTTTGACGCATTCCCAGGTTTACAGAATGTTATAAATCTGGGAATGTGTCAAATTCCATGTGTGTTACATGGGAACACCCACCGTAACGCCCATGGCACGCCTCCCCATCGCAGTGTGAGTCAATGCAGCGACTTGCGCTGCATTGCCTCACACCATATCCACAAGGTCTGAAAAGTCACACAGGTTGGGGTTACACGTACTTGTAGATATGGCACTGCACTGTGCGCCACCGGAACGTCAATAAAATTGATGTTCGGGAGGCGCACAGGGGCTTGTAAATAAGCCCCCAGGTCTTTAAAGCATCTCTAAACTTCAGCAGTCTTGCTTCTTGCCTCCCATTGAGACGGCATGGCTGGAGAATATTGTGGCTCTACTTGTTTTTTTTTTTTTTATTGCCATCCCAATTCTGCCCTTGATCCGACCTAGTATTAGTGCAACCGCCTCTTTGGAGCATGGTTCATTTTCACGAGGATATGAGAAAGTGTCAATTGACAATTGAATCACATTAAAATGTAACGTTTTTTTAAAAAGCACGTGATAATGAGACTAAGGGTCACTGCGTGGATATTTTAACCTCATCATTTTATACTTGCTGAAGAGCACTAACGTAGCAACAACCACATGAGACACAGTTAATCAATGACAAAAGCAGAATACCTGATCACAGACACAAAAATTCCCTTGTTGAATTTGATTCATTAGCAGATAATCAACTATATAATTTGAAGGTGGACGAGTCACTGAAGGGCCGAGCTAGGCCAGACTCTGGTTCACTGACAGGTCTTTTTCAACACTTGAGCCAAAAATGAGGAACACCTTTATGTGGCTGCTGCTGCTCACACTCTCACCCCAAAAATCAAGCTCCCTCTGCTACGCCTGCAGCAGAGGATGTGCTGGTCATGCTGGGCCATATTCGTTTTGCAGAAGGGCTGATAGGGAAGACCCTGCAAAGTGCTGTCAAAGTGCTTGGAGAGGGATGTGATGCTAATTCTTTTTTCCCAAGCACTTTCACAGCACTCTGCAAGGTCTTGAAGGTCAGTGGATCTTCAATGCTGCCCCCAACCCGGAGGGCAATGAAAAAAGCAAACACTCCTGCATGGTGTGGGGCCTGTGTAAACCTCAACTAAAGCTGAGCTTTGAGACTCACTTGTGTCACATGAACTCGGTGGGCTCTCCCAGATCTGTGTTTTGTTAATGCGTGTAAATGACTTGACTGATAGTGTTGAGTAAGCCTGGGCGGTGAACTACGCTACGCTCGCGGAGCTTGCGAAGTTGCGGTAACTTCGCGATTCGCGTAGAACGCGAAGTTACCGTGCACTACGCAATTTGCGGCGTAGCGTAGCTGTTTTTCTTCTTCGCGCGCTCAATATACGTTCTCGCGTGCGCGGTAATGACCTACCGTGATTCTGCGTTCACCGACGCGACTTCCTATCCGTTCGCGGGCGCCACGAGAGTTGGAATCCGGCCGCACGATCCCGCGAGAGTGTGCGAACGCGAACACGTCATTCGGACGCGCGATCTGACTTCCGGCGGCAGTGTTGGTAAGATCGCGATCCCGAACACGAAGAAACTACAATCTGGCGAAGAATATATCTCGAGCATCATAAAACCTTCTCGATAATGATGAATTAGTTCATTTTGCACAAAAAAACCCTCAGGTTGTCATTTAGAGATGTAGTTTGGTGAGCAAGGAGTCCTTTTTCTTTTTTTCCAAGAGGAAGGATGTGCCCCTGATTCTCAAACTTCCTGTTCCTGTCCAGCAGGCTCCTCCCAGTGCTTTGTCCATGTGCTGTTCACTTTCATTTGGATTTGGAGCTGGAAGGATCACTTTTTGTGTCTGTCTGCTGCATCATATCATTGGATTGGATTTGCGGACTCTTGGATTTGAGATTTTACAAGTAAGTAGGAGAATTGGTGTACTTGTTTGTTTTATTGGGGCTTGTTTGTACCTACATTTTTTGTGGTATTTCCATAGTTTTTAAAATGTATTGTTGTGGCCTGTAGTTTCGGCAGGGGCCTAGTTGTTTTTCTTTGATTGGAATTTCAGCCAGTAGGCCCGGACTAGAGCCAGAGGTACCCATGGGTGCATGTTTCTGTGGTGTCTGTTGAATTTAAAGTTTAAACATCATGTAGGCCGGGCATCCATGGATGGCATTGGATTGATTTGCAAAATGTGGGTTTTGGGGTGGTATTTTATATTTTTGGGTGTTTGAATAGGCCTTTTCAGGCAGTAGGTAACCCTGGGCATTCAGCTTGCGGACTTTGGGCAAGTCCGCACTGCGCGACAATGCGGACTTACACTTTTATCTTCTTCGCGCGCTCAATGTACGTTTCGCGCGCGCGATAACGACAATTTGTGACGATCGCGATGCCGAACACGCAGAATTTACAATCTGGCGAACAATATCTCTCGAGCATCATTAAACCTTCTCGAAAATGTTGATTTAGTTCATTTTGCACAAAAAACTCCTCAGGTTGTCATTTAGATGTAGTTTGGTGATCAAGGAGTCATTTTTTTTTTGTTTTACAATTTTTTCCAAGAGGTAGCAAGTTTCCCAGAGTCTCCAACTGCCTGGTCCTGTCCTTTGTCTTCACTTTTTGTTATTTTGGGTGGCCTGGCCATGTGGGTGGCGGCCATTTTGTAAAGCCAGGCATTGTGCTTTTGCCATAGGCCTGCATTGTCTGTCTTGTGTTCCTTTTCTTGTTGTTCTGGGTGGCCTGGCCATGTGTTGGCGGCCATTTTGTGTGAACAGCCACTGTGCTTTTGCCATAGGCCTCCAAGCTTGCGGCCTAGTGTGCCAGTAGGCCCGGAGGTAGTCATCCTCATGGGTGCATAAAAACTGTTTCTGTGTTGTCTGTTGAATTGTAACATAATTTAGGCCATGGATGGCATTGGATTGATTTGCAAAATGTGGCTTTTGGGGCGTATTTTATTTTTTTGGGTGTTTGTTAAATAAATAGGCCTTTTCAGCCAGTAAGTAACCCTGGGCGTTCAGCTCGCGGACTTTGGGCAAGTCCGCACTGCGCGACAACGCGGACTTACACTTTTATCTTCTTCGCACGCTCAATGTACGTTTTCGCGCGCGCGATAACGACATTTTGTGACGATCGCGATGCCGAACACGCAGAATTTACAATCTGGCGAACAATATCTCTCGAGCATCATTAAACCTTCTCGAAAATGTTGATTTAGTTCATTTTGCACAAAAAACTCCTCAGGTTGTCATTTAGATGTAGTTTGGTGAGCAAGGAGTCATTTTTTTTTTGTTTTACAATTTTTTCCAAGAGGTAGCAAGTTGCCCAGAGTCTCCAACTGCCTGGTCCTGTCCTTTGTCTTCACTTTTTGTTATTTTTGGTGGCCTGGCCATGTGGGCGGCGGCCATTTTGTTAAACCAGCCACTGTGCTTTTGCCATAGGCCTCCAAGCTTGCGGCCCAGTATGCCAGTAGGCCCAGAGGTAGTCACCATGGGTGCATAAAACTGTTTCTGTGTAGTCTGTGGAATTTTGGCATCATTTAGGCCATGGATGGCATTGAATTGATTCAATTGAATTGCAAAATGTGGTTTTTTTTGGAGGGTCTGACTATTTCACTTTTTGGGTGTGTTAAATAAATGCCTTTTTTGCGTGTGTACTGTGTAATTATAATTGTGTTGTTGTAGTGGTTGTCTAACTTTCCAAAGTGTTTTTAGCCATGTGGATTTTAGTTTTTGCATTAAAGCTGTGTGTGTTTTATAAGGCATCCTTTGTCTGCCCATATATAGGCCTGCTTGAGTTCATTGTTTGCCGTGCCTTGTGCCTGTGAGTCACCATGTTTCTGGGGGCCATTTTGTTGTGGTAGTTATTAGTGTGCTGTTTTTGCCACATAGGCCTGCGTGTCTTTCCATTTTTCCTCTTGTCTTACTGCTTCCAAATCCATCCCCATTGCCAGCTGCAGCTCCCTGATGCTGCTATATAATACATCCCACGTGATGCACAAATTTAGGCCAAACATGCTCCAGTACATTTTAGTTTTTGTTCTTTACTATTCTTATTCTTCCAGAGTGTACACTAGCACTACACAGTAGCCAGGAAAGCCCTGGCCTTGTTGTCAACGTCTCATAAATGGCTACACTGTGTTGTTCACAGAGTTTCTGAAATTTAATAATTGAGGCCACCACACACTAAGTTCTATATTCTATTTGTTTGATTTGTGCTATGTTTGACTGATGTTCTGGCTTTTTGCTTTTAGGTGCACAAAGACTGAGGAGGAGGTGTGTCTCTCATCATTGCCTGTTGCACTTCCAGACAGACATCCTGCTGCTGTACACACAACACAACGTGACGTGTGACCTGACCAGACATCTCTGCAACTGAGTGCTGCTGACATCTGAAGAAGATGGGCCCAAAGAAAGCAGGTACCAGGTCCTCCAGTACCAAGAAAGTTGCTATTGAGAAGAAGAAGGAACAGAAAAAGCAAGTGACACTGAAGTCTGGTGTGCCGGCCAATACCTTTTTTGGGGAAAAAAATTGCGCCTGCAGCAGCGGTGTCCGGGGGCAAGCTGGGGGCAGCACCTCCGCATCAGTGGACCCAACCCACCAACCCAGGCCCAAGCACATGAGTGGGGAAGAGGTAGCCAGCCTAATGGTGGAAAGCAGTGATGCTGAGCCGGAGATAAACTTATCGCTATCTCAAAGTAGTACCCAATCAACGCAGGAGGAAACACAGCAGATAAGTGGTCAACAACAACAGCCGCAACCACCGCCACAATAGTAGTTGTTGTTCCTCCTGAAGTAGGGGCAGTTCAGGAAATTGAGCCTCATGCAGAGGTAGAAGAAGAAGCCACTCATTCAGAAGATCCATTGTCTTCCAAATCCCCAGCAAGGAAAAGGAGGAGTAGTCCATCAAGTTCTTCGCCAAGCCCCCTTCTGATGATCTAGATGCCACTTGGAAGCCACAAACTGAGTCTGAGAGGGAGCCACGTTCCAAGACCAAGCTAGGGAAAAGGAAGGTTCCAGAAAGCCTTACACTTATGGAGGTCGATGTAGAACAGCAAGATGATGATGATGATGACGACAGAGCCAGTCATCACGAACATCACTCCCGGCCCCGAGGAGATGGAGACCAACATTCTTACTCTATCCAAAATCGCTGCGAGGGATGTAGCACGCATACCTCCACAGGTAACACCAACACGACCTACAGCTTCCATATTTGCATTAGCAAAGGCCCGGCAGCGACCTACATCCAGCACAACCACCACCTCTGTAGGAGTAGGTAGTGGTACAGCAGCACAGAGTCAAATTCAACACACACCCTACAGATCATCCGGCATTGGAAGTGGCACCTCCAGCAGGAGGCCAAAGTTAAGCTCCCCAGTTTGGGACTTCTTTACGGTTAGCGAAAAGGAGGAGAACATTGCTATATGCTCCATTTGTAATACCTCTGTTAGTCGTGGTAAGCTTGGTACAAACTATGGTACCGGAGGCCAAATGACCCATCTGAAAAAACACCACTTGATCAGCTGGGAGGACCACCTTCGCGCCATAAAAAAAACTGCAACCATTGGTGTTGGTGGGGTTAAAGGAGTAGAAGAAGAAGATCCGATCACGGTGGAAGAGGAAGGACAGGGAGACATTCTCTCTGACCCCAGCAGTGCAGTCTTAACGTTGCACACATCTTCAGCAACATCTCAGTGGCACAAGAGTAAGAGTCAGCCGGAGACACCAAGAAGTACCAGGTCCGCACTACCAAAAAGTGCGTTGAGCCTAAGAGAAAGGAAAACCATGCAGCCTACCATTATCAGCATGTTTGGGGGTGAGGGGCAGTACGAACGCAACCACCCAATAGCATGTTTGTACAATGCGAAGCTGGCTAAAATGTTAGCACTGGACCTTCTCCCTTTTTCTTTTGTTGAAGGGTTGGGTTTTGTGGAATTTGTGTCAACCATCTGCCCAAAATGGCATGTTCCCAGCCGCTACTATTTTGCCAGAGTTGCAGTTCCAGCACTACATCACGACGTGCTGGAATTGCTAGGAAAGGCCTTGAAGCAGAGTGCTGTTCACAGTATCCACCTGACTACAGACATGTGGACCAGTTGCCAAGCCACAGATTACATGTGCATCACTGCACACTGGATCAGTTTTGTGGGGGTTAGAGAACAGGTATCTGCTGGTGTTGATACTGCAGAGATTTTTCATGCCACTCGCAAACATGCAACTGTAGCCATGTTTGCCATGGAGAAATCTCATACTTCTGCAAACATTTTGGAAGAGTTTAACACCAAGGTCTTTGAGTGGCTGCGCCC
This sequence comes from Calotriton arnoldi, assembly GCA_963921515.1. NCBI lineage: Eukaryota > Metazoa > Chordata > Amphibia > Caudata > Salamandridae > Calotriton > Calotriton arnoldi. Next base: position 820,903 of record CAWUFW010008673.1, read on the forward strand.
AAGAGGGCTTACGATTGGTTTTGTTGCCACGGACAACGGCAGTAATGTAGTTTTGGCCATGCGCAATGGTGGCTATTTCAGGGTCCCGTGTTTGGCACACTGCATTAACATTGTTGTTCAAGACTTTTTGAAAAATGAATCAAAAGTCAGCAACTTACTGGTCACCTGCAGAAGAATATGCACACATTTCAGCCATTCTTTTAAAGCCCGGAAGCAGCTGAGGGTCATTCAACGTGAGCATAAACAGCCAGTCAAAGCGCTCATCCAGGAGGTGCCAACACGTTGGAACTCAACTTATTACATGCTTGATCGTCTGTTTGAACTGTACATACCACTCAATGCTTATGTCATGCAAAGATTAGGGGAACCTACTGTGAGAGGCATGACCGTTGAGATGGCTCAATGGGACCTCATTAAATGCCTGACTGAGATGCTACTTCCTTTTGAGATCTTCTTCACACGTGAAGTCAGCAGGGAGGACTGTACTATGGGCCAAGCTATCCCATTGTTGCACATGCTAGAGCAACAGCTGAAGGATGTGTCTGAAACGTACGCAGGTGTGGATGACAAACAAGACGCATATCATTTGGCGGAGACCTTAACCGCTCGTTTATCGGAAAATACAAGGATTAAAAATTAAATTTTGTCACAACCACATTACATTAGTGCCACAATTTTGGATCCACGGTACAAAGTATTTCTGAACAGCAAGGCAGTAATTCCTTTTTCGGAAGTGGATGTTGCCAACTACAAAACTTTGATAGCTAAGCAAGCCACTATTTTCGAAAGTGAACGGCTGTTAATTACAGGCCCCCCACCCCAGGCCATAACCAGTACTACAGGGCATCCAGAGTCAAGTTCTACTTCGGAGCCTGAGGGCAGTGCATTTGCCTCCCAGCAGTCACCTACACCAACAATAACATCAAGAACAGGATCATCCACAGCACAATGTGCAACTGATTGGTTTCTACAGCAGGGGTATGGTAAGTCCAGTGCTGATGCAAAGGCAAAACAGGCCGAGCACATCCGAGCACCCCTTAACATTGAGCGGATGGTCCAGGCCTATCTGGATGACCCAACAGAGGTCTTCATGGATGGAAACCCATTGGTGTATTGGTATGGGAAAGAAGCCAATGGACAGTGCTCAGCAGGCTGGCGATAAAGTATCTCGCTTCCCCTATCGCAAGTGTCTCTTCTGAGCGTGTTTTCAGTGCTGCTGGTGCCATTGTAACTTCGAAAAGGACCAGTCTCTCGGCCCAAAGCGTGGAGAGGTTAACCATGATCAAAATGAATCAGCACTTTATACCACCAGATTACAAAATACGTGAATCACAGCAGGAAGAGGAGAGCGACTTGGATGACGTAAATAGTGCGTTACAGGACCTACTTCTGTCCGAACCACCAGAGTTTGAGGACGAGCTCCTCTTCCCTGACAACTAGGCTTTCAAATTGTTGCTTTTTTCCTTCCTTTATGTGTCTGTGTATCTGTCTTTTTGGTTCAAATCAAATCACAACAAAACCATCACCACCGTCTTCTCTTTTTATTTCCCTATTGGAGTTGCACGTCTGTGCATTTAACTGTCCACTCTTCAGAGTCCTGCTTCATCTTCCTGTCTCGCACAAGTACATTTCCATCAAGCCAGACATTAGTACAAGAAATGTTGCCTTTACCAGTCCCACCTCCATTAGAAGTGAAACGTGACTACTATAGCTATCCTCCGTTTTGTTTTCGAGCCGAAACTCATCAGTGTCCGAAGGCTACAGCCTCAGCAGGCATCCAAAGGTCCTCACTGTCAACTCAGGACAGAAGGTACTTGGCAGAGAAAGACAAGAGACTCTTCGAAGAAACTTGCTGACATTTGTGCAAACTCAAATGACCAGCAATGAGCACTACACAGGCCGCGGCCCATCATCACAGTGCTGACCATGGGAAGCAACTTAAACTGTGACAAAGTGCCACAGATGAATAAGACGAAAACCGAAACAGCGCCTAACACTCAAAATGAATGTGGACTGGAGTAATGATGAGGCCACTGCCCCGTAAAAAAATAAAAAAAAATGTCAGAACTAGGCATCTGATGATCTGACAGCCAAAGAGAAAGAGCAAGACAGGTAATGATGGAATGCATTGGACGTTTGCAGACTCTGAGCGATTGCTGTTGTTTGTTGTTGATGTTGTGCATGAAGTCGAACTCTACTCTACTAGTTAATCTACAAAGTGACTCAAGTAAGTCAGTGACAGTCAATGTTTCCCTTCTTGTTGTTTAATAACCAAATTGTACTCCTACTACTGCAGGTGCAGGCCAATATCTGTTGCAATTTTTTAATATGGAATATGGACTTAATCGGAGTCAATACAGACTGAGTTGTAGTTGGACAACACGTACCACACCATGATGATGACCATACTATCTTTTTGTGCGCAGTCATTCAGTTGGATCGGAGATGATTCAAGGACTAACTGCATTTCATGAAGTGGCATAAGGTAAACATAAACACAACAATTCAACAAGAAAGTAGTAAACACAGCAGACCTACATGTCCATGTAGTGGTGTAGTCGAGTGTAGTGATGACTGACAGCGGCGCATTGATTTTGTCACTTAATTAGGAAAATGCTAAGTTGCTGTGTATGCCTTTTGTCTGGCTATGTCAAAAATTAAGGTAAATGGAGGTTGGGTCACGGGCTGGTGCTGTGGTGGGCCTGTTCTGTCCTGTTGTTGTTGTAGCTTAATGCTGTAAACAGAATCTACACGATATATCCAAGCCGCCTCACTCTGAAAGTGTTCTCTCTTCTCTTCTTGGACTCCACCGTAAATGATGTTTTTTTATTCATTGATTTCTCAATACCCCTTTTGTTTTTCCATCTAGACGTTACAGGCCGGCCTTTACCCTGTGCTTGCTATACTGGGAGACACAACTCACATTTACCTTACCAATCGGCATCAGGAAGGCCACCAAGATTGATGTGCGGAGCGTCCATGGAAGATAGGACCAAGAGGAAGGACGAGATTCAACTCCACAATTTTAGCATGATAATACAGTAGCTTTAGTATCATTCATCATTCATCTTTTAATTAATTTGAATCCTTTTTTCTCTGCAATCATTAGGACTGTGTGTTGTGTGTTTGTTTGCTAATTGATCCCTACAAATGTTTTTTAATTGTCTTTGCTATCTTTACAAGTAAGCCCAGTACAACATGGAATTTGGGTCTCTGAGGGCATATTACAGGCAAGGCAAATTGCATAGAATATACTGGTGCCCTGTACTGTCTAATTGTCTAGTAGGAGTTATTAAGTACTACTCATTAACCATCAAGTTATCTAATCTTCATCATCATTAACGCATGCATTTCTCTTTTCTCCCTTTATTGTTTTTTTTGATAAGATCTTGGTCGTCTGCCAAGATTGCGCTTTGCTTTTGTTGTCCATGCGTACTGTTTTTCATTTTCAAACCTTTCCCCAAACCCCCTTCCCATCCATTCATCAAACCCTAACCCTCTTCCCCCGGGCTGTGATTTATATTGAGGTGTGATGTGACTACATAAAATGTACACCAATTGATCACACGCTTGCTGGGGCAGATGTGGTGAAAGCAACACTAATTCAATTGCAAGGCAGGGCGAGGAGCTTCTTCTGCTTGCCCACCCATGCTCAGTCTATGTGCATTGTGCAAGCCGTCACCGGCTAATAGTAGTACATCATAATTAATTGCCGTCATTGATTGGATTAATCATCAAACTCCTACCACACAGCAGTAAAGGTTACGAATTACGATTGTGTTAAGTTAAGTGACTCACTCGACAGCACAACTGCAGTTTATAACTTCTTGTACTAGGCTGTCCCCGCCACCATTATGTTTAATTTGACTTTAGCAGTTGCAACTGCAATATTGTTTGTTTGGCAGTCGTCTTCTGTACTGTATTTTACTTCGTTCGACTACTCCTCCCACAGTTTTTCTCAGCAAGTGACTGTCTCTTTTTTATTTTTTTAGCAAATGCTACTGCCAGTGTCTACTCTACTACTACCACCACAACCATGGCATCTTCTACATTCTCTATGGAAACCATGCAGCCATCGCTGTGCCGAACGTAGTCATCATCAATCACAGGTAAGATAAGTTTGGTGGGAGGTACAATACTAGTAGGACAAATAACTCAGTGAGGGTACCGCATCTATCTGTTTGTTATACATCATCGGCAGATTATTTAAATCAAACACTGGCTGCGGCCCTGCAGCAGCAAGGAAACCAATGTGACGTTAATTAGTAAAACAGTAACCCCCACAAAACATTAACATTGTATGTTTAAGTATAAATATAATTTATTACCCTAACAAAAATAAACTATCCCACACCTGACCCACCCCTCTCCCTAACCCCAACCAATGTCCAAAACGAAAAAGTCCAAAGAATGTCCCGAAACCCCAACGCCCAATTCCCACCCACCAAAACAAGGAATAAAAGGGGGCAAAGCAACAGGGTCCTCTATGTTATAATCGGCGGGCTTTGAGGTGTTTGTCCACCAGGATTTTCACCCGCTCCTCCATTTGCTCCTCTTGCCATGCCATCCGGAGGAGAGATCTTCCTGCGGAATGCCCTGCAGTGGCATCCACAATGGGGGACAGCAGTGCTGGCTGCTAGTGAATTGCGGCGGGTGGCTACCAGACCGCGGCGCCGTACCGCTGGAGTTGGGGCCTGGCTGGGGCCCGGGGCATCGGACGAGGCTGCAGCTGCTGCCGCCTCCTCCTCCTCCTCCGCCTGAGCCACCAGCCGCCGGTACTCCTGGCATATGGCCTCCAGTTTCCGGCGCCGGGCCCTGACTGCCAACTCCTTCCGCGATGGTTTGTCTTGGGAAAAGAAAGAAAAAAAATATTGTTGTAACCAGTACTCTTACCTAAACAGTAACACAAAATTAATTCAACACATAATGGCACAGTAGCACTAGCAAGAAGCACAGTACATAACATTTGTGGTAATAATCTATCTATCCTCCCACTTCCTCGGCCTCTAACATTTGTGGGAGTTTCAGGCATTATACTAGCACTATGGACTCCAACCAGTACACAGTACACCAGTGTTCTTCTTATCTCTAGTTTAGCGAAATGACATAACCTGGTTGTAGCCGGCATTGCCAGCTCGGTCATCTATGCTTGAACCCAAGACAAACATAAGAGTCATGACGCAGAGTCACATTAGTTTGATTTACTACTGTTTGCAGGTGGGGAAGCTCGTATTTTTCTATTACGGGTGGCACTGGCCATACTCTCTCTGTTACATGGAGGGCAATTGCTCAATTTCACAGTGCCTTGGCTACTACAAAAAGGCAGATTATATATCTGATCCAATGATCGTTGCTTTTATATGGGACAACGACATAAGGTCAGTAGCGGTCGGTGGTGGGACTCGGGGAGTTTGGCCGGGCGGTGACGTGGGTAGGGGCAGGATGGGGGTAGTAAACTATGGATTACGGCCAATTACAGGTAAGTAAACATATAAATAAATGAAACTAATTTTGTTGCGCACACTGCATCGCATTTGGCGGTGCAGTGCGCACAATGAAATTCACTTTATTTATTTGTATGTTACAGTAAAGTTACCTGTATTTGCCCGCGTAATACATTGTTTACTACTACCCCACCCTGCCCCTCCCCACATCGGCTTTGGTACGCTGGCACGGTTTCTTTAACATTCCCTAAAACTGTGCATCCCGTGACAGTCTCCACCTATGCTGTCTATGATGAATACATACAGGCATCCATCCATTCTAAGTAAATGTCAATCATTCTTCTTAATCTCTCCACAAACGTTACTTTGTTTCACCAACAACAACGCATGCGTCCACTCACTCCGTTGCTTGCCTTGGCTTTGAGTTTCACCCAAACACCGCTGATGATTCTTGCTATCCACAGTATCCACCCATACTGTGTCTTCCACCCAGGCAGGCATCCATTCTTCTTTCACCTCCCACCCATCCTTCAACAACACATGCATCTGATTCCTATCAGCCACCTATCCATGCTTCCAACGTATCCTTCTCTGCCAGTCGTCATATTAAATCTCGCCTGCCCTTCCTCCTTCCACCCTTCTTTCCCTTTTTGTTCAACACATCCATCAAGGTCATCTGATCTGACTTTTAGTCTCCTCCATAAAACTTTCACAGCTGAGTTGGAGTCAGATATAAGAGGCCATTGGTTAATGAAGTCACGCTGGTAATGCTATTGCTACTGCATTGCTCATGCTAAGTAAAGGGTGTCTTCTTTATTAACCGTTGTATAATGTTCACTACAACTTCATACCTAATAAGTCTCAACAACAGTACAGTGAGTGAAGTCCACTCCACACACCCTTCCAGCTAGTGCAATGTCAATAAGTCATGAATATAACTTACCACCGCCCGCCACTGCTGCTGGCTCACCCCCTGTATCTCCTGCAGGTGCTGCATCTCCTGCCCCCTCCCGGAATGGCCGCAACGCCATCGCCGCTGGCCCCATTGGCACTGGTGGTCGGTAGTACGCCTAGAAAAAACATGACACATTTTTAGATGCCTGTACACCTCCCCCTATTTATTCTTTTTCACTAGCAAGATTGAAAAAAAAGTTAATACATACATATTATCATTATAAATCACATTCAATAGTCCAAATCGGGTACTAGAGTACAGTCAGTAGACAGACACTAGTAGTGTTATTATGGTCCCTAGGGTCATTATTATACTATACTCTACTCTTTGCAAAGTTAGCCTGAGCCATGCAACCATTTTTCGCTTCATGTCTTTTGCGCATGTTACCTCGCAGCTTGTTGTGCAGTAACAGTAAGACGCCTTTTGAGCCCACATGAGCACATACAGCTACTGTCTGAGCGTTGCGTACAAGAGGTCGAAAAACAAGCCACTTTGTTATGGAGTTCCGTTAGTCCGTATTACTTAGCCATAGGTAACATGTTACAGTTTTTTGGCAGGACTGACAAATGCTTGCATTAACACGCACCATTTTTCTCAGGCAGAGGATTCCCTTCTACGAACCAGAGATTTGCAGAGCTTATGAATGATGCATGTAACCAGTAATTCTACGTTCTACGGTGAGGAGTCGCCCAGAATTCACACAGATCTTTTGTCTTATATCATCATGCACTTGTTGCAACAATTTTTATTGTTTTAATCTTATGCATTTCGCTGTTGGAGCTGGCTGGAGTACACTGAATTTTATAGAACAACAACATACAGAGGTTGTTATTTGAAAATAAACCTTTTGAACTTACACATAGACTCTGTGGTATTTGGTGTGGTGGTGGTGGTGGACTTACACGAGTGAGTGAGCGAAAGGGTGTTATGTTCTGGGTTGTGGAATCATAATCATTGGGTATCTTCGGGTGGGGGTTCGGGGACCTAATGAGACACTAGCTAGTCGTTCAGGGGATTGTGGGTTCACTTCTGACTGAGGTGTGAGGAACGTCCAAGTTCCAAACTCGCATCACCAACATCCTATTTCATTGTGCATAGTTCTGCATGGGGCTGTGCAGAATCCAAAGTAGTATGTACTATATCCTATCAAAAATAGTCAAATATCTGGTTGTGCATTTTGTTTGTGGTAATTGTCAAAGCCTCAAGATTAAGAAGCCTAGAAGAGGACAACCGAAAGGACTGGACTCAGTGGCTAGAGCTATTAGTATTGGTCAATCTGAGTTTTATTCAAAACCGTACAATAAAGAGTGGCAATGCAAACTGGGCAAGCTTAGTGACAGACTAATAGTAGTAGTACAGAGTACAGACATTCATAGCAGAGGCAGTTAGAACTTAGAGGCAGGGATAACCAGAATTTAGAAACAGATAGTCAAGTCAAGATCAAAGAATCTTTTGTAAAAAATATAATTAGGGAGTGGAGCCAGAATTAATAGTTCTGAAAAATAAGGTCCAGTAAAAGTTAGGGCAATATAATTGTTAATATAACCACTGGAGGACTTACTGGGACCAGCAGCAGGGCCCTCAGTAGAGGAGCGGTCCTCTGGTGGTTGTCCCGCCGACTCGGACCCCCTCTTCTTGCCCCTGGGTGCTGCAGATCAGTGATCATGTAAGATATAATAAAGAAAAAGAAAGACACAAACATTAATGATTGCTGTGAAACAAATAAATTATCTAAAAAAACGCTCAAAAAACATTTTAGGAAACAAAAATTGCAATAAAATTGACCTATCTAATCCGATCGACTACTGGCTTGCGGGATTCACGGACAGTCTACTTATTTGGGAACACTAATTCAGTGTTCCATTCTGATTGATTCAAATAAAATCCAGAACACTAACTAAGCCTAAGTACCACCTGACCTAGCCCACCTATTCCAGGCGGGCCAATTGTTCATTAAGCCTGCATTTCCATTTTTTTTTCCATCAAAAATGCATAGATGAGAAGGAGGACACATGCATAAAGTCAGTGCATAATGCATACACCAAATTGTTGGTTGGTTGCGTCTGATGTTCTGCAGCTGACTGACACTGCTAAGCTAAGCTTACCAGTACCACTCACTAAACAAACTACAAAAGGTTCTACTAAGGACTGGGGTAAGCAGCACTCAGTGACAGAGGATGCGTCACGCAGACCGCTCAAAAATTATCAACTAATAGTAACTAAACCTAGTATCAAATCCATCCACCACTATTTGACAGGAGGACAAAGGAAGGACTACAGTCTCTCTAGCAATAGCATTACCTAACTGAAGTTCTCTAAAGTAAACTCTTACATAATAATGACAAGCGAGCGCAAAGTTGCAAAAAAGTAAGAGTACCGCCCAGCACCTGTGTCCTACAATCACAGAAGATTTTGAAACGTAATTTACCTGCAATGTAAGCAGCATTATTCTTGTTATTTGTAAAAAATGTATACACAAATCACAATACTTATACTACTATATATATTGGCTACTCACCAAGCCCCACGACCTCGACACCTAGCAGGTCCAACAGGTCCTGATCCCGGTCAAGAATGTCTGACCACCGGTGGGCCAGCTGGTTATGGGTGCGCCGGACCGCGGAGCAGCGAAACACTGCCCGACGTACCTTCGCCCACCGGCGGTGACGCTCCTGGGTCGGGTAACCGGAGCCTGGCCTGCCGCCTGCTGCCAAGGTCAAGGGGAGGTGGCGATGAATAAAAAAAACAAGGGCGGCCACCTCCTCCTCCGTAAACAGCTGGCGGGCTTGCACCCCTGCAGGGCACAGTCTGCCGCAAGGCAGCGGCGATTGGAGTGCACGCGCCTTGCCCTTTGAGCCGCTGCTGCTACCCTTCGCCATGGTTCTGGGGTGGGAGGAGGTGAAAAAGAAAAGTTAGAAGGGAAAAATAAAGTTAGGGGAAGAAGTAGGAGCTTAAAGAAGAAAGTTATATAAAACAGTTGAAAAGTAAAAAAAACACAGTAAAAGTAGAAAAAAATGCAAAATATAGACTTAGGCAGAGAGAGAGATAGGTGAGAAATAAAGAAAAATTGAAAAACAGTGTAAAAAACTAAGGATTGCAAAGATTGAGGGAGGATAGAAAAGCAGGCCCAGAACCATAGCATAGAGTGGTAAAACAAGATGGCCGCGCCCAACGCGACCGCATGGGTAAGTTCGCGCGATATTTCTCCCCGAGCACGCAAAAAACGTCGCGAACACGTACAACGCGTTCCCGAACATGGAATGCACATCGCGAGCACGCTATACGCGACCCGGAACAGGAAATAAGGGATCGCGAACGGGTGGGACAAGTGAAAAACAAAATGGCCGCGCCCATAGGCGACGCATGGGTAAGTTCGCGCCCCCGAGCACGCAAACAGCATCCCGAACACGAACAACGCGTTCCCGAGCAAGAAAAACGAATTGCGAACGGGCGCGCCAAGCAGCTACGCATGCTCGCGAAGCTACGCGTAGCTCGCGTAGCGCTCCGACGTCTTCGCGTAGCTTCGCGTAGCGCGACTACGCGAACTACGCCCAGGGTTAGTGTTGAGCCTCCTTGAAATCAGTTTCTTTGTTAAGTCACTGAAAGCAGGGGATTTCAACATTAAAACAGTGTACCCTGCCTTTTGTTAATTTAACTTTGTAATTTGTTCCAGAAAGACGTTTTGTATGAACTTTATTTAATGCAATACCTGAGTTCATTTGACACGGTATACTGATGGAGCTATCACCTCGAAGGTTTGAAAACGAAGTATTAACCATTGATGCAAAATGGGAGAGGGGGAGAGGGAAAGAGGCAACCATCTGTGGCTGAATTGGGCAACATGAAACCAGAAAATCTGGGATAAACCACAGCTTTCCCTGTGAGATCATAGGCCTTTACCTTACTTCACTGTCCATCTTTTATCTTTATCATCGTATTTGAAACCACCTTTACATATATCAGTTAACATTTGTGCTGTACCTAAATCTCTCTTGCATATGTTTAAAACACTTTAATGTCACTAGATCTGTAATAACAACCTATGACATATATAGAGGGCACACAACAAGTGACCTGCCTCTTGGATAACTAATGGAGGGGGGCTGAGGATTTCTAAGTTCAAGTTTTAGAAACGACCACTTCTAATAAATACCACTGTACGCAGTGATACAGTCTATTGTATTAAAGTGTTGTTCAATTCAATTCAATGCCAGCTTTATTCGATTTTTGTGCAAAAAAAATCATAAAAGCATAGTTTAAAACATCAATATTACATGATAAAAAGGTTCACAGGATACTTTTTAAATACAAGTTACTCGATAATACAGCGTTTAAATCCAACGATAGTTTACAAATTCATTTTTGTCAACTCCAACGAATTTCATATAAAGATTAATTTCCTGCAATTTATGATACTTTTCAAAAAAGATGCTATTGACTTTGCAAAACATTCATTTTCTAAATATTGTAGTGATAAAAGCGCTGGCCTACATTGTCTCAATCCTAACAATCTTAAAATAGGTAGGATCCATCTCCTTCTTTGCATTATATAAAATTTACAAAATAAAACCACATACATTGGGGTCGATTCCGATCTCGGTCGGAAGGCCTCCGAATCGGATTTGGCTTTACCGGATCTGAGTCGGAGGCTTTGTTTCCGACCGAGTCGTACAGAGGTCCGGACACCCAAGTACGATGCGAATGAACGCGATATCGCTGACCGACTCGTTTCCGGGTCCGAACCGCTCCGTATGACTCGGTCGCAGACGAACCGTACCGCGCAATGGAGTCGATTTCCGACCGAGCCAGTACAATGCACGATTAGGACAGCGGATCGAGTCGGAGTCTCCGGGACGAAAAAGCTCCGGGAAGCGGACTTCAGGGGTCCGTGCCGGACCCCCCTTCACCCGTAGCCTTACGAGTCGGACACAGGCGGGGACCCAAGGGTCCCCCCTAAACATGCATGTACGCTGCGGATGGCACCAACGCGTACCCACTACAGGGGGCACCCTTTTGCGCAACGTACCCATTGAGTCAATGGGAGCCCATGTACGTGTCGTACGACCGGCTCCCATTGACTTCAATGGGAGTCCGACCGAACCGAGTCCGGCAGCATGCGGCCGCATCGTACTCGCTCGGTCGGACTGCAGGAGTCCGGCTCGGTCGGAAAACAATCCGGATCCGGATCGGTCGGAGTGCTTTCCGACCCAGATCGGAATCGGCCCCATAGTTGTTTGCTGAGATTGTTTGTCACATGGGCAACTACTTAGGGGCCGATTCCGATCTCGGCCGGTAGGGCTCCGAATCGGATTCGGCTTAACCGGATCCGATTCGGAGCCCTATTACCCGACCGATCCGTACGCGCGTCCGGACGAGCGAGTACGATCGCGAAATCGCCGACCGACTCGTCCGGGCGTCCCGACCGCTCCGACCGACTCGATCCCGGCTCTAACCGCACCCGACCGACTCGCACGGACTCGGCGCGCACCGCGCAATGGAGACGTTCCCGGCCGGGTGAGTACGATGCGCGCCGCGGGCAGTCCGACCGAGCCGCACACTCCGGCTCAAAAGAGCTGTCGGAGCCGTACTTTGGGGGTCCGTGTCGGACCCCCCTAAACACGTAGCCGCGCGAGTCGCACACAGGGGGACCCATGGGTCCCCCTACCTGTGCGTGTACGGGGCGAATCACTTCGCCGCGTACACGCTGTAGAAAGCGCCCTTGTCCGCATCGCACCCATTGAGTCAATGGGAGCCCGCGTACGCGTTGTACGACAGGCTCCCATTGACTTCAATGGGAGTCCGACCGACTCGAGTCCGATGGCATACGTGCGCATCGTACTCGTTCGGTCGGGCTGCACGGGTCCGATTCGGTCGGATATCTCTCCGGGTCCGGCTCGGTCGGAGAGATTTCCGGCCTGAATCGGAATCGGCCCCTTAATGTTGTGGACCAATTATTTAATTCAGTAAAGCTTATCAAGCGATGAAAAAATCCGAATCTAAAACAGATTAAAACAAATAGGTCATACCCACTTAATGCAAAGTTTAGGTACGGCTGTGTACCATAAGTAGTGAGTATAAGTTGTTTAGATTGTACCGACGACTTAACTGCCTCGGCAGCAAATCTATTTGCCTCCATATGTGTCAAACAACATTTTTTAAGGTGCTTTCTAGTAACAGAATGTAAAATACCAGGATTATTAAAATATTTGGAGTGGCCCAAATCATTCATAATTTTTTTAATATATTTCAGCCAGGGGATCTCCAGAGCCCGATCTAACATAAGGCTATCTTTTAATACTTCGCAATTAAAAGTGGTTTTTGGAGAAGTCCAGATCCTATGCCACAACAGAACTGGTTGGACTTTTATTAAGTCTGAAATGTAAGGTAATACTGGTTCTGAGTGGCATACGTAGGTGGAGGTACTATCTGGAACCGCCAAGAGATATTTTAAGAAAGCATTCTCCACCTGTTGGATAGATTTAATGTCGCGGTAGCCCCACACACCCGCACCATACATCACTATACTGAGTTCCACTGGTGGTTTTCTACCCAACCTTTTTGCGAAATTGCCCAGTGCTGCAGTAGTTTTCATAAAAAGCAAACTCCTATTTTTAATGCCTGGTACCATGTCCCCTTGTTATCGAATAAGATACCTAAGTAAGGAAAAGTTATAGTAGGTTCCTCCTTTTTATTACCAATAAAAATGCCCCTGCAACTAGAGCTATTTTTACCACACTTCATTATAAAAGTTTTAGTAATGTTAACTCGTAGACCCAGCTTCTCCATGTACTTGGTGTAGCTAGTGAGTACCCTTTGGAGTCCTAATTGTGTGTGGGCCATCAACACTGCATCGTCCACGTACAGAAGGGCGGGTATGGGGCGGTTATTTATTTGTTGCAGGTCCTGGCACTCCTCTATCAATGCTTGTTCCAAACCATTGGTATAGAGTGTAAATAAAAACGGTGCCAGGACACACCCCTGTCTAACCCCCCTCTCCACGTCGAACGGTGCAGTGCATTCTCCCTTAAGTCCATAGCGAAACTTTGCTTTTGCATTACAGTACAACTGCCTTAAAAATTGAATCAGTGACGTCTCCACCCCCATAGTGGCTAAAATATCCCATAATTTACTATGTATCACGCAGTCGAAAGCTGCCGATAGATCTACGAAGGCAAGGTATAATCTACCTTCTTTGGACCGCGTGTACTTCCCTATCAGTATATTAAGGTTTAATCCTTGTTCAAGTGTCCCCAAACCCTGGCGAAACCCAAATTGTACGTCTGAAAGCACGTGATTATCTTCTGCCCATTCTTGGAGCTCATTAAGGACAATCCGTCCCGCTATCTTTACTAGCGAATCCAATAAAGATATTGGTCGGTAACACGCTGGATTCTGCCGGTCGTATTAAAATGAAATACTTTCTTATGTCACAGGAATGCACATTTTGAGTCCTGGATGGTCAAATTATATTTTACAAGACCTGTGTTATGCAATTTACATGCCAAATATGTTGATGGATCAGCTCATGTTATTCCTCTTAGTGCCAAGCCAGACTTTGGCTTGGCTCTCCTTATTAAATTTGCTGCTATTTCCACCTCTAATATAAGCACAGCTGGAAATAAGGGAGATCCAGTCAGGTCCCAGACCCAGCCGCCGGATCCAGGAAAGCCTAAGTAAACAGTGCTTACTTTGTCCTGGTGAAATCTGCTAGCACTGAGTCAAATTCAATGACACAAACATTTTGCCTACTTTGGGGGTGATTAGGATGGCGGGCGGATCGCCATCGCCGGCCCGGCGGTTGCGATCCGCTCGCCATCGCAACCCGATTTACCCCCGCCATATTATAATGGTGGGGGTATTGCGGCAGACGCAAAGTGCGTCCGCCGCTTTTCCGCCGGTCGGCAGGGCGGACTTGGCCACTAATATGGTGGCGGTGCCTACCAGGCACCGGCATCCATATTAGGATGTGTGCGGAAACTGGCCTTTCCATGGCGACGATGCCGCCATGGAAAGGCTGGCGGGGATTCGCTTTGGAGGCCCATTGCGGGACCCCGTGGGGGTGGGGGCGTGGAGGGCTGCACTTGGGGGGTACCTATGGTATTCCCCCTACATTGCCATGCACAAGGTGGCAGGCACCATGCGGTGCCTGCCACGTTGTGCATGGCAATGCACAACATGGCATTTCAACATTGCGGCGGGTGCTGCAGCCAGCAGCACCCGCCGCAATGTTAAAATCCCAGATGTGACCGCCGACGTGGCGGTCGCATCATAATTGGGGTGGCGGGACCGCCGCATAGCAGGCGGGTGGTCCCGTTACCACTAGGGTGGCGGGAGGACTAAAGTCCACCCGCCATCCTAATCACCCCCTTTGTGTTCAGAGCAGCAACCTGCAGGAGGTGAACGAGGTCTCTTACTTTCTGTCCCAGGTGGGCTCAACACAAATGCCTCACTCAAAGGGCCACCAGCACTCATTTGTTTGTATCTCATCATGGCTGGCTGCTAGCTGGGGTTTGACACATTGATGCTAATGCTAGTGAGGAAACAAGACATTCAGCGTGTCACTTCACAAGTACTTTAGCTAAAATACGATTCGGAGGCACACTTTTGAGTTTTTCAGACTTTGTATGTCAGAGATATGAATGCGCTGCACGAAGGTCAGATATATCTGGCTACATAAGCAATTATTCTAATAACCGTTTATAAAGCACCTACCACTAAGTATGTATTGCTACCTAAAGGAACCCTTTTTAGCAGTCTTCGAATAACAAAAGATTGAGGCAAAAACCGTAAGGTTTTACAGTTATTCCTTGTGGCTCCTTTTGATACTAGTTCATAACTCAGTGGGCTACATTACAAGGATTATAATTTGTGATTGCAGGAAACACAAAGATCCCTGCAGCAAATCTAGTAATCCACTGAGCTGTCTACATAACACATAAATCCCTGACCTCCATTTTACACATTGTGATTTGCAGCAGACACATTATTAACCCTCTAAGGGGCTGATTACGATGGCGGGCGGATCGCCACCGCCGGGCCGGCAGTGGCGATCCGCTCGCCATCGTAACATGATTTACGCCCGCCATATTATAATGGCGGGGGTATCGCGGCGGACGCAAAGTGCGTCCGCCGCTTTTCCGCCGGTCGGCAATCGTTCCGATTGCCGGCCGGGCGGAGCTGGGGCAGAATATGGTGGCGTGCCTAGCAGGCACCGCCATCCATATTATGATGCATGGTTTGAAAGGCCTTTCCATGGCGGGGATGCCGCCATGGAAAGGCTGGCGGGGATGAGCTTTGGGGGGCCATTGCGGGACCCCAGGGGGTGGGGGTGCACTTGGGGGTACCCATGGTACCCCCTCCATTTCCATGCACAAGGTGGCAGGCACTGCACGGTGCCTGCTACGTTGTGCATGGAAATGCACAACATGGCAATTTGGCATTGCGGCGGGTGCTGCTATCAGCAGCACCCGCCGCAATGTCAAATATGCGGAATGCGACCGCCAGGGTGGCGGTCGCATCCTAATTAGCGGTGCGGGACCGCCGCATGTCTGGCGGCCGGTCCCAACACCGTAAGGATGGCGGGCGGACTCAGGTCCGCCCGCCATCCTAATAGGCCCCTAAGTTATTTTAAGAGAAGCCAAACATGTAACTAGCATGCACACAGATGTATCCAGCAAATGCATTAGCCACCACAGTTAGATTACTGTTATACCCTGTAAATTGCTAAGTACACAAAGATCTCTGCATCATATGCCTAAACCTGTAAGATAATTTAAATTTCAGTCTGTTTGTAACCAATTAAATAAACCAGAACTGATATACTAGCACATTTGTTCTTTTGACAAATTATTTCCAACATACTTTTTAATATATAAGTTGACAGAAAGATCTGACTTCTCATGACTCCACCCCTCGTGACTCCACACACTTTCTGCAGCTACCTGTTGCCCTTATTTATTTTATTTATTTATTTATTTATGTTGTGAGTTCGGAAGCTTTCATTTTTTCCTTCTCCTAATACATATACATTTTGCTGCTTCTTACAGCAGTCTATATTGTTGAGTTGATTCTTCTATGCTCATACACTATCAAGTTGTTGTTATACTTTCCGTTTGCATACAATAGCGTCACACAGAAGCTTAGAACATGTAACCATAAGCACTAAACTGTGTGAGATTTGTGAGCAAATTCCATACATGGTACAATGCAGATGCTTTTAGTGTCACAAATATGCCTTCTTCAAGGGCAGCGAAGCAAGGATCAGGAGTATAAAATTAGAACCTGCTTTTACTACTGACACTTAGGGCCCCATTACGACAAAGTCCGCCCGCCACTGTAACGGAAAATGGGACCGACCGCCAGAGGTGCGGCGGTCCCACGAGGCCAATTAGGATGCGCCCACCACACTGGCGGGCGCATTCTGGCCTTTAACATAGCGGACGGTGCTGCTGGGTGCAGCTCCGTCCGCAATGTTAAAAGTGCATGGTTTGCATTGCCATGCACAACGTGACAGGCACCGCGTGGTGCCTGCCACCTTGTGTATGGCAATGTAGGGGGGTACCATAGGTACCCCCCAAGTGCATCTCCCCAACCCCCCACCCCCCCGGGGGCCCGTAAC
Organism: Calotriton arnoldi; assembly: GCA_963921515.1. NCBI lineage: Eukaryota > Metazoa > Chordata > Amphibia > Caudata > Salamandridae > Calotriton > Calotriton arnoldi. Next base: position 837,920 of record CAWUFW010008673.1, read on the forward strand.
GGGCCCCCAAAGCAATTTCCGCCGGCCTTTCCATGGCGGCATCACCGCCGTGGAAAGGCCTTTGAATTTGCACACCATAATATGGATGGCGGTGCCTGCTCGGCACCGCCACCATATTATTCCCCAGATCCGCACGGCAGGCAATCGTAACGATTGCCTGCCGGCGGATATGCGGCGGACGGTCTTTCTGTCCGCCGCGGTACCCCCGCCATACTAATATGGCGGGGGGTAACTCGGGTACAGATGGCGGGCGGATCGCCACCGCCGGCCCGGCGGTGGCGATTCGCCTGCCATGATAATAGGCCCCTAAATTTTGATACATGTTAAAACAAAATGCATGCGTGAGCAAGTAAAATTTTATTTGCGTTGGATAACATTCACACCTTAAATTCAGTAGCAAAGATATTGAGTACATGGTCACATTTTGGTGCACAGACATAATATTGAGTTTTTATTTTCGAAGTACAAAATTATCGAGTTGGAAATATCAAAGGGACAGAATATCGACCACAAGAATATCGGTGACCAGAATATCGACATGAAGGTAAGAAATATCGTTTTTGTTAATATCGAAGTCAGTAATATCGTTTGTAAAAATATCGTTGTTGATAATATCGATGTTTATATTAGTGTTATGTATTTTAGTATGTATTTTAAATGTATGTGTTCTATATTTTTGGTTAAGTATGGTATTTTTTTTTTAATATATGTATTACATTTTTAGAAGTTATTAATTTTTTTTAAAGTTAATTTTGCGTTTTAGTTCCGTAGCGGGTTGTGGGTCTATAGGGGAATAGGGTGGGAAGTAATTTAATTATAGTAAATTTAATAATAATTTTTAGAAATTATTAATTATGTTTAATTAAATTTTGCGTTTTTATTCCGTAGCGGGTTGTGGGTTTATAGGGGAATAGGGTGGGAAGTAATTTATTATAATTAATAAATTAATATTTTCTATTAATTAATATTTATATATTTAATATTTTATATTGTTAATTGTGGTAATTAATTTATTATCAATTAGTTATTAATTGGTTGTTAATTATTATTAATTATTTTGTAAATATCTTCATTGTGTTATTTGTTTAAGAGCGGGTTGTGGGTTTATAGGGGAATAGGGTGAGAAGTAATTTAATTATAATTAATTAATTATTAATTTTTATTAATTAATAATTAAGGGGGTCATTAGGATGGCGGAAGGCCCGCCAACGCCGGGCCGGCGGTGGCGGTCCTTCCGCCATCACACAGGAAATTGCCACCGCCGAAATAGGATGGTGGTGGGAATCCCAATGTGTCTGCGGCGGACGGAAAGTCCGTCCGCCACGGTTCCGCAAGGCGGTCCTTTTCCGCCCGCCTTGCGGAAAGGACACAGGGCAACATTGCGGCGGTGCCTTGCAGGCACTGCCGTAGGGATTATGAAATCCCTTTCCGCCAGTCTTTTCGTGGCGGTCATCCCACCGCAAAAAGACAGGCGGAGGCTGGATTCGGGGGCCCGTTGCGGGCCCCCTCTGTGTGGGGTGGGGGTGCACTGCATTTCCATGCACCAAGTGGCAGGCACCGCGTGGTGTCTGCCACGTAGTGCAGGGAAATGCAGTGCAAGCACTTTTAACATTGCGTATGGTACCTCAGCCAGCAGCACCGTCCGCAATGTTAAAAGCCCTGGATGCGCCCGCCATTATGGCGAGCGCATCCTAATCGCAATGGTGGGACCGCCGCATGTCTGGCTGGCGGGCGGTTCCAAACACCGCTACGATGGCGGGCGGACCTGGTCCGCCCGCCATCGTAATCAGCCCCTAAGTATTTATTATTTTATATTGTTAATTGTGGTAAATAAATTATTATTAATTAGTTATTAATTGTTTGATAATTATTAAAACTTAATTGGTAAATATGTAAATTGTGTTATTTTTTTAGGAGTGGGTTGTGGGTTTATAGGGGAGTAGGGTGGGAAGTAATTTAATAATAATTAATTTATTTATATTTTTGATTATTTAATATTTATGTATTTAAAAATTTATATTGTAAATTGTGGTAAATAATATATTGTTAATTGTTAATTATTTATTAATTGGTTATTAATAATTATTAATTAATTATGTTATTTGTGTGATTTTTATAAGAGCGGGTTGTGTGTTGATAGGGAGTAGGCTGGGAAGTAATTTAATTTCTATTTTTTTATTTTTTATTATAAAATTGATTTTAAATTGATTTATACTGTTAATTGTTTTAATTAAATTATTACTCATTGTTTTTAAATTGTTTGTTAATTTTAAATAAATAATTAAATAATTATTAATTAATTATGTTAATAGTGTTATGTTTTACAACATTGGTGGAGCAGGTGGGAGGTAAATTTTTTTAAATTAATTAATTGTTAATTATTTTTAATTATTTTGCTGGAGTGCGAATAGTAAATTATTCCTCTCTGCTATCCAACACTTTCCCTGCTGTTGCACTCTCTGGAGTGGGAATAGTAATTTTTACCTCTATGATATCCAACACTTTCCCTATTGTTGCATTCTCTGGAGTGGGAATAGTAATTTTTACCCCTACGCTATCCAATACTTTCCCTACTGTTGCACTTACTGGAGTGGGAATAATAATTTTTACCCCTACGCTGTCCAACACTTTCCCTACTGTTGCACTCTCTGGAGTGGGAATAGTAATTTTTACCCCTATGCTATCCAACACTTTCCCTACTGTTTCACTTTCTGGAGTGGGAATAGTAATTTTTACCCGTATGCTATCCAACACTTTCCCTACTGTTGCACTCACTGGAGTGGGAATAGTAATTTTTACCCCTACGCTATCCAATACTTTCCCTACTGTTGCACTCACTGGAGTAGGAATAATAATTTTTACACCTACGCTATCCAACACTTTCCCTACTGTTGCACTCTCTGGAGTGGGAATAGTAATTTTACCCCTCCGCTATCCACACTTTCCCTGCTGTTGCACTCACTGGAGTGGGAATAGTAATTTTTACCCCTCCGCTATCCAATATTTTCTCTACTGTTTCAGTTAATGTAGTGTAGAATGTATTTTAAAAAGATTAAAAATATTGTAATATTTTAATTTATTATATATATATTTAGGTTATTGGTGTATGTGTATATATAAGTATTTATAATTTTTAATATGTTTCTAACAGTTTATAATTTAATAAAATAATTATTTATTAATATTATTAAGTAAATATATATATTATATTTTATATATATGTATGTTTAGTTTTTTTTTACATTTTATGTAATACTTATAATTTTAAACATTTTCTAATAATTGTAACTATTTGTTTTTAATTATATGTATTATTTCCTTTACTTTACATTATTTTTTAAACATTAAAAAAAATGATATTTTTAACAACGATATTTTGTACAACGATATTTTTTGTTCGATATTTTTGTACTTACCATTATGTAGATAGGACTTCGATACTCTGGACAACGATATTTTTGCATCAATATTTTTGTACCTCGATATTTTTGACGTCGATATTCTGTCAGTGATCCTCACATTTTATATCTGGACAAGAACTGAATCTTAATCAGTTAACTTGTTATATTATTGCTCAATTTCATTTTACTTGAAGTACAAAATATAGCTATCAATTTAATCTACCATCACATGCAGCACAATTTAGAGTTTAAAAGACCTTGATGCGCTTTCAGATACAGAGAATCAAAACCATACATTTTGTTATTAATTTAATAGGCAAATTATTGATAAAAACAAATCATAATCTCACTATTCATTAAAGTACATACATTCTTATAACAACAATCGAATTCTCAAATCAAAGCTTCATTGTTTCATATTGGTAAGATTTTTAAAAGCCTCAATAAGAATGTTTGCCCCATTGGCACAAATTCCTGATTCAAAGAGTCTCTGTAGGATGGATCCTATGCCAGGTTCAATTATGGTAGTCCCTTCCACAATGACCTCCTCCGGCAGGATTGGTGCTTCCTTCCTTCGCACACAGGCAGGATGTCTTGACACACACTCAGGACAGGTCAGTAATTCCTTCTTCAGATCGGACTCCAGGCAATGTTCCCTTGCCTCTGGGGAGTTGGTTGTCATTGCGACACCAACCCTTTGCTGCTTAGTAGTCCATGAGTACTCTGTAGAGTACTCCCACCTTGGTAGAAGAGACCACTACGGTGAACACTCATGTTTATACCAGTTCCAGGTCTGCCAGCTTTGAACCAGTTTGGGTAGGTTCCCCTTTCATGTGTCTTGGCCAGGTCACCTTCCAGACCTGGCCTTTATCTACAATGATGCTCTGCCCAGCAGGAGAGTCTCCTGGTGGAGAGCTCACCACAGAAGTATTAAGAGGTGAGAGGAGGCTGTAACCAGATATTTACAGCCCCCTCCCCTCAAAGAGATCAGCAAGAGAGGTAAGAAACTGTGCCCCCTTAAAGGACTCCTTTCCCTAACAACAGATACTGCAGGCCTCACCGTGCCTCCACCCCTGCAATCTGCATAATGGCAGCTGCAGTCAGAGTCATTTACAGCCCAAAGTGTCAAGAAGGCCCTGTATCCTCGTCCTCATTAAAAATCTGGTGTTCCAACTCCCATCTAAAAGAGGCCAGCAAAACACACATGTCTGGGGAAAGCAACCACGCCTCCATCTTGTCCCCTGGTCCAGGCTGTGGACTTCCAAAATGGAATCTGCAGGTCTTTATCACTTGTGCATGGCACACGATCAATCCTAATACGCAAGCACATGTACAATGCATGGAATGCGAGTGTTCAGTATTCCAGGTTCATCGTGAGCAGATGAACTTTAGGCCTGAACTATAGGCTTGTAAGCATGCATTTATGTCTCGCAGGTAAAAAGGCCTGTCACTATAATTCACTAAACAAGGTAATTTAATGTCACTGCGCTCCATGCTTGATACCAGTGACAGGAATGGTAGTCCTCTGTCACTATAAGGGTGCATTTGATGCGCCCCTCCCACTTCAAGGCAAGGTTCAGAACCTATCATTGTCAAAAGAAGGTCTAGGTCAGCGCACACACACAGGATTAGTGTGTGCCATTACCAGAATAATAATTACATGTCGTTCATGCATGCAGGACAGGTGACATGACTGTACATCATGCAGGGGAAATTCCCCTTCCCAACACCCACCTCAAGGAATAATTCCACTAACTTGTCAGGGTGATCCCCAAAGTCAATAAACTAACCTCAGCTCATCCCCTGGATGCTATGGAACAGAGCAGACAGGCTTAACTTAGGGCAATATGTGAAGCTCAACGCCGAGAAGACAGAAGTCCTCGTCTTTGGTACCACCCCTTCTGCATGGGACAGCACCTGGTGGCCGACCGCCCTCGGAAGCCCACCTACCCCCTCAGACCACGCCAAGAACCTCCGCATCGTACTCGACTCATCACTCACCATGAACCGACAGGTCAACGCCGTCACCTCCAGCTGCTTCAACACCCTCTGCATCCTCCGCAAGACCTTCAAGTGAAGCCCCCCTGAGTCAAGGAAGACAGTCACCCACGCACTCATCACCAGCAGACTGGACTATGGAAACGCACTCTACGCCGGCATCAACAAGTCCCTACTCCGCAAACTCCAGACAATACAGAACACCGCCGCCAGACTCGTCCTCGGCATCCCCGACACGAACACATCAGCCAACAACTACGAAGTCTCCACTGGCTCCCTGTGGAGAAAAGAGTCACTTTCAAAATCCTCACTCACGCCTACAAATGCCTACACAACAAAGGACCCAAATACCTCAACGACAGAATCAACTTCCACGTACCCAAAAGAAACCTCCGATCTCCCAACCTCGCACTGGCCAAAACCCCACGCATCCACAGAGCCAGAGCAGGCGGAAGATCCTTCTCTCACATTGCAGCCAAGACCTGGAATGAGCTACCGGCAGACATCAGACGTGCCCCCTCCCTGAACACCTTCAGGAAGACCCTCAAGACCTGGCTATTCGGCTAAACAGATCTGCAGACCCCCCCTCAGCGCCTTGAGACCCTCACGGGTGAGTAGCACGCTTACAATTCCCTGATTGATAGATTGAAGTATTTATACAGTACCAAAACAGTAAAAAAGTCAAAACGCCAAAAAATTTAAATCCTAAATCAAATTAGAAAATCAGATTTAATAAACAAATTTACACCATAATGGCAAAAATCCAATTAGGGGAGCAGGAACTGTGAATTTTTGAAGTATTAAATGAAAATAGTGCCAAAACGCACTAAGCCCCAATGATAGCTTATGGAAGTGGTAGATCAAGACCTAGGCAGGATTTCAGGTCAACCGCAATGGAATGATGATCCGAAACACCAATCAGGTTTGTTCCAGTCAAAGATATTACCTTCTGACTTTTATGGAGGTCACAATCCTCCTGTAGCCCACGGCTGAAGCTGTATCAGAGAAAGATGCATTGAAATCGGACACCTTTTCCGCCAGGTACCCTGGCAGCTCTCGAGGTTTTGGAAGGTCAACTTTTCCGGGTTTTGGAGCAGCTCCTCTGGGTCATGTCTAAAGCTCCCATGATCTAATGGACAGCAATTATAGGCCAGGACTCAATCCAGCAGAGCCCACAGACAGCAGCTCCTGTCCTCTTCTGATATTCCACAAGTGCAGAAAGTGCTCTGAGGAGGGAGCCTAGGGAAGCACATTTATGATTGTCACTGACCAGAAGGTGGGGTTGACGCTTGAACACTCTTAAACCAATGGGGAAAAAGGTCCTGGTGGCAGCCCTACCCACCTTTTCAGCAGTTCCTCTTTGCCCTATTTCATGCAATCCTACTGTGCCCCTCACTCCTAAAATCCAAGATGGGGAAATCCTTTCTCCATTATCCAGAGCACTTGTGTACACTCAGAGGAATAGCCAGGAAAATAAGCAGCCTACCCCCGACTTGTCCACTCCAAACCAGTTCTGGGGGGCAGCTTCCCTCCCAGTGGTATAGGAGCCAGCTGGCTAGTGTGGGCCGGTTCACTGACAGAATATCGACCTCAAAAATATAGAAGTAAAAAATATCGAGGTAAAAATATAGAATGCAAAAATATCGACTCCCTATACTTAAACAGGTAAGTACAAAAATATCGAAAAAAATATATAGTTGTACAAAATATCGATTTTTATATAGATATATATATAAATATAGACATATAAAATAAAATAATAAATATTAAATATATTAAATAATAAACTTAATTAAAAAATACATTAGATTTAATATACATTTTAACAAATATAACAAGTAAACGTAACTAAAAATGTTAAACACACATACATAATAATTAATATTATATATATATTTACTTTAAAACAATTAATAAACTATTAATTTTAATTTATTTTATAATTTTAAAATTATATAAAAATGTACAAACATATATATATATATATATATATATATATACATACATATATATATATATATACCAATAACATAAAATCTAATAAAAAAACATTCTATTATAAATTAAAACAAACTATTTAAAAATCTTTAAACTTAATTTTCCCACTCCAGTCAGTGCAACAGTAGAGAAAGTGTTGGATAGCAGAGGGGTAAAAATTGCAATTCCAATGAGTGTAACAGTAGGAAATGTGTTGGATAGCGGAGGGGTGAAAATTACTGTTCCCACTCCAGTGAGTGCAACAATAGGGAAAGTATTGGATAGCGGAGGGTTAAAATTTACTATTTCCACTCCAGTGAGTGCAACAGTAAGGAAAGTGTTGGATAGCGGAGGGGTAAAAATTACTATTCCCACTCCAATGGGTGCAACAGTATGGAAAGTGTTGAATAGCGGAGGTGTAAAAATCACTATTCCCACTCCAATAAGTGCAACAGTAGGGAAAGTGTTGGATAGCGGAGGATTAAAGTATACTATTCCCACTTCAATGAGTGCAACAGTAGGGAAAGTGTTGGATAGCAGAGGGGGAAAAATAACTATTCCCACTCCAAAGAGTGTAATTGTAGGGAAAGTGTTGGATAGCGGAGGGGTAAAAATTATTATTCCCACTCCAGTGAGTGCAACAGTAGGGAAAGTGTTGGATGGTCGTGGGATAAAATGTACTTTTCCCACTCCAATCAGTGCAACAGTAGAGAAAGTGTTGGATTGCAGAGGGGTAACAATTAATATTCCCACTCCATGCACTTCAAAATTAAAAACAAACAAAATATTAACAACAAAAAGATATTTGAAAAACAAAATAAATAAAAAAATATTTAAATATGTTAAAAATTAAAATACAAATTTATTTAATATTAAAAATAAAAAAATAAAAACATATTATCATGTTAAATAAATATCACAAATACCTACACATATTGTATTAAATAAAATTAAAATAATTTTCAAACAAATAAATATTTTTAATTAGAAAATATTTAGAAACAAAAACATTAATTATTACATAAATTTAGTTTTTATTTCCTACCCTATAACACCACACAATTCACAACCCACATCTAAATTTAAAAAAAATGTACTTCCATAATTAACATAATTAATTACCAATTAAAGAAATATTATTAATTAAAAAACAAATTAAAACTCATGCAAATTAATTAACTTCCCACACTTTACCCCTATAATCCCCACAACCTACATGTAAAATTAAACTGTAAAAAATTAATTACACAAAACTTATTTTCAATAAAAAAACTAATAGAATTTAACAACTAATTATAAAGTAAGTAAAATTAATGTACTCCCCACCCTTTATCCCTATAAAATTAAAACCCACACAGAAAAATATAAACAATTACCCTAATTAAATGTCAATTAATTAATGAATATTAATGATCAACTAATTATTAATTAATTAAACATAAATTACTTCCCACCCTTTACCTCTATAAACCCCACAACCTACATGTAAAATTAATTACACAATTTCCATAATTAATTTCCAATCAATTAATTCATACCAATTAACAACTAATTATTAATTAATCAAAAATAAATTACTTCCCACGCATTACCCATATAAACCCCACAACCCGCACTTAAAATTAATTACACATTTTCCATATTTAATTTTCAATGAATTAATTAATATTAATTAACAACTTATTATTAATTAATTAAAAATAAATTACTTCCCACCCTTTACCCCTATAAACCCCATAACCCGCACCTAAAAAATTACAGAATTACTATCATTAATTAGCAATTAATTAATTAATATTAACAACCAAATAATAATTAAGTAATAATACATTAAGTCCCACAATTAACACTATAAAATCTCAATTAAATACATTTTAATAAATAAAAAATAATCATTAATTTATTATAATTAAATTACTTCCCACCCTAATACCCTATAAACCCACAACCCGCTATGGAAGTAAAAAACTCAAAATTTAATTAAAATAAAATTGATAACTACTAAAAATTTAACACATATATTAAAAAACAAACAATTCTTATACAAATAAAATACATCAACTACATTTAAAATATACTCTAAAATGCATAACACTAATAAAAAAAATTATATTTTAAACAACTATATTTTTGCAAACGATATTAATGACTTCTATATTTTGGAAAACTATGGGGCCCATTACGATACCCGGCGTAAAAAAATCCGCCAGGCATGGAAGCGGCAAAAATCCGCCCGCACACACCGTCTGAACACCGACCACGCCATTACGATTACACAAACCGAAAACCGCCATCGGCGGAAAAATCACACAAAATACCGCCCGCCATCGTCCGAGTCGGAGTCAAACCGCCCGCCACGGACGGAAACACGCACGACAACACAAAACCGCCCGCCCTCACGGCCGACACACCGCACGTGAGATTACGATCGCACCGCCATGAGCGCGGGAAAACTACAAATATACCGCCCGCCAGCGCAAACAACGCCGATGAGAATCGACACGGCAGAAGCCATGGCGCCCACGTCCCTGCACAGAAACCATCCGCTGACAAAAACAATCGCACACAACATGGCCAACAATTCCACACAGCAAGGCACGCACAAATACACAAGCACAGTACACATCCCGAAAACACCCCCTGGACAAACAAAAACTACAAAGGCCAGAACCCCAGACACAACACACCTGAAAACAACAGACCATGAGGACACACCCACATAGGTAAGTACAAAAGCAGCACTCCCACAGACCACAACCCCTTGCAACATTGCAAACTAGAGAGGAGAGGAGAGGACACAGTGACACAGCAAGGACAGCAGCACACCACAGAAACGCACACATCACAACCACCACCACCACCACCACCACCAAACACCGGCACCACAAACCCCCTGCACAGTACACAACACACACCGCACCAGCACCACAAACACCATGGCACCACAAAGAATGCCCAAGTTCACGCCCATTGAGCTGACGGTCATGGTCGACGAGATCATCAAGGTGCACCCACAAATCTATGGGAACATGGTCCAGCACACACCACTAGCCACCAGAAACAGAATGTGGAACCGGATCGTAGACCAGGTCAATGCAGTCGGGACCCTGCCCAGGAACAGAGTCGAAATAAACAAACGGTGGAATGACGTCAAGAGCCTGGTCAAGAAGAAGGAGACCAAGAACAGAGAGCTGGCAGCCGTCACTGGCGGAGGGAATCCCGCGCTCTTCAAGACCTTCAAAGCGTGGGAGGAGAAGGTGCGAGTCATCATACATCCCGAGATCCTCGCCGGATTAGCAGGGGAGTGGAGGCTGGTAAGTACAAACTAATGTATACCAGCACACCGCTATGTACTCACATGCACTACCACCATGCCACAGCTCCCAGGGACAAACACCCCCATGTCCAGCACACAATACACAACACATCACACACACATGCAACAGACACCACCACACACAGCCCAAACAGAACAACTGTAAGATGCGTGGGGACATGTGTACACTCAGCCAGCCACATAACCACCAACAGGTCCCCAAATATGCCAGAAGCGCCACAACGAGCACCCACCACACCCATGTGTCCGCCACAGCTGCACTAACCGACAAGTAACAGGTAAGTGGCAGGAACACAAAGTGCAGTGGGTGGGAGGGTGGACAGCCCAAGTACAACACACACCAGGCCCCTAGTCCCACAGCACAGCAAGGAGGAGCATCCCCCACACCCCACAGCCACGTGTCAGCCACCGCAGTGCACAACGACAGCCGAAAGGTAGACATCACGGTCCACAGCAATCGGTGTCAGTGGGTGTCCAGCCACCACCACGACCCACAACACCCCCCACCCCCACAGACCTGCAACATGGAGCACCCCCGCTTAGAACCATGTGGCATCCAGTACAGTGCACGCCCGAACAACCTGCAGGTGGGAAACTGGACAGGGCTGGATTACTGGAGGCATGAGGACCGTAACACGACCAACACATGGGACATGTCACGTAGCAGACGAACACGCAACACCGCCCACCGTCACGTACAAGTGAACAATGTGCACACGGACATGAACCACAGACTCACACCTCACATGACCCATCACAGACACAGCAACACCCAAGGAGCCACGTCTGCATGCACAAGCCACACTGAATATAGTACCACACGGCAGCCACTGTGCAACTCATCACACACAACCGAAACACCATTGAAGTCCTGTCCATGTAGCCCCTACTGCCTGTCAACCACACACCCCACAACTACGCCTATGTAAGACAAACAACACTAGACGCAACAGAGCGGAACAACATAAATGCACACGAACACCACTGAACCCATCAAACACACAGACACACCATGCACATACAACATACCATCCATCCCATCCGTCAGCCCCAGTCTCATGAAAGGCATGTCATCCGCACAGCTGCCACACATACAGCAGTCACGCTAAGATACATGCCCATGACCAACCATGTGCCAGAAGTCAATGAAGCGCACGCCACACTGTGAGCAACAACACACAACATGGGCCACACCCCCCGAGCACTGCAGTGATGCACATGGCACAGGGCAGCACGCACACCAAGGAGATGGGACAACTGCAATACGTTGGCTGGCACACAACCAACACTCACTCATAACGATGCGTCCAATGCCATGTCCAGTAATCACAACAGACAGCAAATATGCAGGCCATGTCAGGCATGCACACACCTCAGACCATGCACTGTCATGCTGCCACAACACATGTCACGTTCGGCACCCATGGCTCACAGCATGTACCCCAAAAGCATATTCCCTCCCAAATGCGAATCTGGGCCTGTAGGGACCTAGGGGTGGGAGACAGAACAGGAGCACATTCAATGAGTGTGTCACACACCCATCACACAGTACATGTCAACAACTACAAGCAATGTACACACATCGCACAGAGCAATAGGGCACAATGCCACAGCCACCAACAGTGGCATACTACCCTGGCCATGGAGCGTTGACACACAGCACGCAGTGAACAAACGGCCACCCTGACACAGCACACACACACCTGCACAGATACAGCCACATCAGCCGTCGTACATGGACACTCACCGTCAAGTGAAGTAGTGGGCGATGAGCTGCTGCCGCACATTACCAGCTTCCTCCTCTCCGCTGTCCTCCTCACTCGAGCTGTCCTGGTCTGCGGGCTGGGGCCCTGGTTGATCTCCGTCATCCACGATGAGGGGGATCTGCTTCCGAATGGCCAGATTGTGCAGCATGCAGCACGCCACCACTATCTGGCACACCTTCTGTGGGGAGTACGCCAGCGCACTCCCGGTGCGGTCCAGGCACCTGAACCTGGACTTGAGGAGGCCAAAGGTACGCTCGACCACACGTCTGGTCCTCCCATGTGCCTCATTGTAGCGATCGTCTGCTGGGGTGCGAGGATTCCTCAATGGACTGAGCAGCCATGCCCCATTCGGGTACGCAGAGTCACCTGGGTGTGAGGGACACAGAGAACCGTTGCTATTCCAACTGGACAGGGGACAGCATCGCACAACCAGCACGCTACACCACTCCACATACTCACCGACAATACAGCCACGATCCTGTTGCAGATTGGACATCAGTCGTGGCAAGATGCTGTTGCGCATTATGTGTGCGTCATGGGCCGAGCCTGGGAACTTTGCACACACGTGGGTGATCACCATGTCCGCAAGGCACACCACTTGCACATTCAGGGAGTGCGTGTGCTTCCTGTTGCGGTACAGGTACTCAGTGGCCTGTGGTGGAACAAGGCCAACATGTGTGCAGTCAATGGCTCCAACGACGTGTGGGATTCTGCCAAGGGCATAGAATGCACACTTCACTGCCGCCAATTCACGAGCCCTGGGGAAGCGGATGTACCTGTTTCGGTACAGCATCATGGCTGCCAGTACATCCCTCAGCACCTTGCTGAACATGGGCTGGGACATCCCTCCTCCACTGCCCACTGTGTGCTGGAATGACCCAGTGGCGAAGAAATGCATGGCGGCCATCACCTTAGCCGTGGGGGTGACAGCTGTCGGATACACCCTGCGGGGACGGAGATGGGGTTCTAACATGGCACACAGTCGATGCAGGGTTGGCCTGTCCAGCCGAAACTTCCTAATGACCTCTGTATCGTCCATGTCTACCAGCAATTGGTATGGGCGGTCAATGTTCGGTCTCCGCCTAGGGAAAATGGCAGTGGACACATGTCAAAGCAACACAACACATAGCAATTTCGCATACACATCACTGACATGACTGAGCAAGCACATGAGCCACAGCCCAGCTGTCAAGCTGGGACGGCACGGCCACAATACACTTACACAGGTCTCCCAACAATGGCAATGGCTAGTGATACAGACCACTGCCATGTGCATGCACATGGGGATCTAGGCCCCAATGACTTGCGGGGCGTGCTGATGGGGACTGACTGCATATTCGTCAAGCGGCAACGCCACGGCAACATGAATGTCTGCTGAGCATGGAACTGCTTCCGAGGCTGGATGAGTATGGCACACGACGACGACGATGTGGGCACAGGCTGAGCGGCCAAAACAAGTGGGACCTGTGGCACGAGGGGATATGAGACAGTAGTAGGTGTCAGCACTGCACCCTATGTACAGCACTGTACGGATCACACCTCCCGAAACATTGACAGGTGTCCACATTGACAGCCCCATGCCAAGACGGCTGTGTGCTTGCAGTCACACGTCACAGGTGAGAGGTTACATTGCACGTGCCAGGTGGCAGACGTACATAGTGGGAACTGGCATGTGTGTGCATGTGTCTCCTGTTCAGGATCCACCAGATGGGCGCTGACTCTGTACTGACCATTGGACACAGCATGTTCCGTGGAAGGCTGTGTGTGTGGGATGGTGGCACTGGATGTGCATCCGTTGGGTGGGGGGCCATGCACAGGGCGGGTACGTCGATGATTGCGCATTGTTGGTCACGGTGGGTGCACCCACTAAGATGTGTTGCCCTGTGTTCAATTCCTATGTCCGCATGATGATGGACTGTAGATGTGGGCAGACTACACATTGGTCGATGTGCTGTCTATATGCATGTGCCTTCACACCAGGCACAGCTGCCCCTGCACATGTGACCCCTGCTGGACTCGCTGCTGGGTCTGTGGAGCTGATGCACCTTCTGTGCGTGGGGTGGACAGCTCTCCTCACTTCCCTCATTGCGCATGTCATGACTTTGCCGCAGGTGACATGGATCATGGAGGGCCCACATGTACGCGTGGGTAGGCTACACATGATTGTTCACTGGTCGCCACCCCCAGTCAGTGTTTCGAATGGGAAGGTTGTCGTGCTGGTGGTATGTTCGATGTGGCGGATGGGCGGGCCTAGGTGCGGGCTTACATTCCGGACATGGGGGGTAGTTGGATTGGCGACTAGTTGCAGTACACACGGGACACGTCTCTTCCTTTCCACATCTGGGTCATCCCTTGTACTCACTGACAGTGATACAGTCATCTTCGCCCCAGCCCTCATGTCCTCCCCTCGCTCCCCCAATATGCATGTGCACCTGCGAGGCTATCGCTTGCACAGGCAGCCCCAAGCTCGCACCAGAGAGGGCAAGGAGTGTATGTGTGGGTCCAGTTGCACGAGTGGGCTGTCTCAGGGTATGATGTGTTGCGGGACGCCGTCCACCTGCGTGGTGCCCCAAATGGAGACCCGGCCTGCATGGACTATGCATCACAGTCTTCGCCTTCCGGATCCGCCACCTGCGACACCCAGTGGCTGTGGCTGCCCTTGCGGCCATGCCGCGTCCGTCTGTGACTGATGGCCCACACATTCACTCTTTGGCCTCTCTGGGGAGGGCTCGGGGGTGGGGAGCGACCCTTGACCTTGCCAGGTAGGTGGCTCCCCCACCACACAGCTCCGCCTGTGCTGTCTGCCCGCTGCTCCTGTAGGTAAGATCGCCCTCCGCTTGTGGCCCCGGTGCCAGTTTTGTCTGCTTGTCTCCCCTTTCCTTTCTGTGCCCCTCGCTGCCCCACTGTTGTTGTGCCCGTGATTTGCCTGCTTTCCCCCGTTTTTCCTTCTGTGCCCCTCGCTGCCCCACTGTTGTTGTGCCCGTGATTTGCCTGCTTTCCCCCCGTTTTCCTTCTGTGCCCCTCGCTGCCCCACTGTTGTTGTGCCCGTGATTTGCCTGCTTTCCCCCGTTTTCCTTCTGTGCCCCTCGCTGCCCCACTGTTGTTGTGCCCGTGATTTGCCTGCTTTCCCCCCGTTTTTCCTTCTGTGCCCCTCGCTGCCCCACTGTTGTTGTGCCCGTGATTTGCCTGCTTTCCCCCCCCGTTTTTCCTTCTGTGCCCCCGCTGCCCCACTGTTGTTGTGCCCGTGATTTGCCTGCTTTCCCCCCGTTTTTCCTTCTGTGCCCCTCGCTGCCCCACTGTTGTTGTGCCCGTGATTTGCCTGCTTTCCCCCCGTTTTTTCCTTCTGTGCCCCTCGCTGCCCCACTGTTGTTGTGCCCGTGATTTGCCTGCTTTCCCCCGTTTTTCCTTCTGTGCCCCTCGCTGCCCCACTGTTGTTGTGCCCGTGATTTGCCTGCTTTCCCCCCGTTTTTCCTTCTGTGCCCCTCGCTGCCCCACTGTTGTTGTGCCCGTGATTTGCCTGCTTTCCCCCCCGTTTTCCTTCTGTGCCCCTCGCTGCCCCACTGTTGTTGTGCCCGTGATTTGCCTGCTTTCCCCCCGTTTTTCCTTCTGTGCCCCTCGCTGCCCCACTGTTGTTGTGCCCGTGATTTGCCTGCTTTCCCCCCGTTTTTCCTTCTGTGCCCCTCGCTGCCCCACTGTTGTTGTGCCCGTGATTTGCCTGCTTTCCCCCCGTTTTTCCTTCTGTGCCCCTCGCTGCCCCACTGTTGTTGTGCCCGTGATTTGCCTGCTTTCCCCCCGTTTTTCCTTCTGTGCCCCTCGCTGCCCCACTGTTGTTGTGCCCGTGATTTGCCTGCTTTCCCCCCGCTTTTCCTTCTTGTGCCCCTCGCTGCCCCACTGTTGTTGTGCCCGTGATTTGCCTGCTTTCCCCCCGTTTTTCCTTCTGTGCCCCTCGCTGCCCCACTGTTGTTGTGCCCGTGATTTACCTGCTCTCCCCCGTTTTTCCTTCTGTGCCCCTCGCTGCCTATCGCCATTCCCGCCGCTGCGTCCCCTGCGGCCCCGCCCCTGACTGCCCATTCGCTGCCCCTGCCTCCCGCCTCCCAGCTGCTCCTCCCTCCCACCTCCCCATAAATGGCGGCCGCTGCACGCCAGCGCAGCGGACGTGCGCAGCGGGCGCGCGCGCTGCGGCGCCGAAGGCGCGCCTAAGGCAAGCCTCGTCTGCGCCCGTCCGCGACTGGACCGCGCCCAGCGCCAGAACCCCTGGATCCCACCGATGCAACACCACTCGACGGACCTACGACGCCGCCACACTCACCGCACTCAATGCCGGCCGGAACCCTGCCTGCTACCGAGCCTCACCGAGACGCACCCACGGACCCTTCACCTGCCAAACCTGCCGATTCACCTGCCCCCTGACGTGCACCACCTCCGCCAAGTCGAGCAACAGCAGCAACCACCTGAAATGCATCCTGCTGAACACCCGCTCCGTCCACAGGCACGCCGTGGAACTCTGGGACCTGCTCGACGCAACAGCACCGGACATCGCCTTCCTCACCGAAACCTGGATGAACGCCTCCTCAGCGCCTGACATCGCCATAGCCATCCCGGATGGATACAAGATCACCCGGAAGGACCGCGTCAACCAGACGGGAGGAGGCATCGCCATCGTACACAAGAACACCATCCGCATCTCGACTAACTCCGACGAGACCTTCACCGCCGCCGAACACCTACACTTCCAGATACACACGGACCCCAAGACCACCCTCCGAGGCACCCTCATCTACAGACCCCGGGACCACGCACACTATTCAGCGAAGACATCGCAGACTTCATCAGCCCGCACGCCATGCCCTCCGCCGACTACATCCTCCTAGGGGACCTCAACTTCCACCTGGAGAACAACAACGACAGAAACACCACCGCCCTGCTGGACAACCTCGCCAACCTCGGACTCAAGCAACTGGTGAACACGCCCACCCACTACGCCGGCCACACGCTTGACCCCGTCTTCTCGTCCAGCAAGCACATCTCCTTCAGCCACGCCACCGGACTCCACTGGACCGACCACAGCTGCGTCCACTTCAGCTTCAGAAAGACTGCGACCCACCACCACCCGCAACAGGCTCCCCGCCGGAGCTGGAGCAAGATCACCGCCGAGCAGCTCACCGCCTCCCTCAGCCAGAACACACCCACCGACACAACGGACCCAAACGAAGCAGCCAGCAACCTCGCCAAGTGGCTGACCGCCTGCGCCGACGACCTCGCACCACTAAAAACCCTCCCAGCAGACCCGGGAAGCAAGAAAACCCCTTGGTTCACCAACGAACTCAAGGAATCCAAGAAGAACTGCCGCACTCTCGAGAAAACCTGGCGACTCGGCCAGACCACAGACAACAGGACCGCCCTCAAGCACGCCACCCGCAAACACCACCAGCTGATCCGTGCCACCAAGAAGTCGGCACTCAAAGAACGACTGGACAACAACGCCCATGACAGCAAGGAACTTTTCAGCATCGTCAAAGAGTTCTCCAACCCCAGCGCCGGAAACAACGACATCACCCCCTCGCAAGACCTCTGCAACTCACTCTCCGCGTTCTTCCACCGCAAGATCACCGACATACACAACAGCTTCAACGCACAAACAACGCACCCTACCGCCGAACCAATGCCCGCCACCACCACCCTCTGCAACTGGACCCCGATCAACACCGAAGACACCACCCGCACGATGAACTCCATCCACTCCGGATCACCAACCGACCCCTGCCCACACCACGTCTTCAACAAAGCCGACGCCACCATCGCACCCCATCTCCGGGACATCATCAACTCCTCCTTCCGCACCGCCACCTTCCCGGAGAGCTGGAAGCACGCCGAGCTTACCGCCCTCCTGAAGAAACCAACGGCGGACCCCACCGACCTCAAGAACTACCGCCCCATCTCGCTCCTTCCGTTTCCGGCCAAAGTCATCGAGAAGACCGTCAACAGACAGCTTGCCGCCTTCCTCGAGACGAATGGATCCCTCGACCCCTCGCAGTCCGGGTTTCGGGCCAACCACAGCACCGAGACCGCCCTTATCGCAGCCACCGACGACATCAGAACCCTAACCGACAACGGGGAAACAGCTGCCCTCATCCTCCTGGACCTCTCCGCGGCGTTCGACACCGTCTGCCACCGCACCCTAGTGAAGCGCCTCAGCAACATCGGAATCCGAGAGAAAGCACTGGAATGGATCATCTCGTTCCTCGCCGGAAGAACCCAGAGAGTCCGCCTCTCCCGTTCAGATCCGAAGCCACCGAAGTCATCTGCGGCGTTCCACAAGGATCCTCACTCAGCCCGACCCTCTTCAACGTCTACATGAGCCCCCTCGCAGCCATCGCACGCCGACACAACCTCAACATCATCTCCTACGCCGACGACACCCAGCTGATCCTCTCCCTCACCAACGACCCCACTACCGCCAGAGCCAACCTGCACGCACGGGATGAGAGACGTCGCCGACTGGATGAGGAACAGCCGCCTTAAACTGAACTCAGACAAGACGGAAGTCCTCATCCTGGGCTCATCACCCTCCGCCTGGGACGACTCCTGGTGGCCCCCGGCCCTGGGCACCGCACCCAAGCCAACGGACCACGCACGCAACCTGGGCTTCATCCTGGACTCCTCCCTATCAATGACCAAACAAGTCAACGCCGTCTCATCTTCATGCTTCAACACCCTGCGCATGCTCCGCAAGATCTTCAGATGGATCCCCACTGAAACCAGGAAGACCGTCACCCAGGCACTCGTCACCAGCCGACTGGACTATGGGAACACCCTCTACGCCGGAACCACAGCCAAACTTCAAAAGAGACTCCAGCGCATCCAGAACGCCTCCGCACGACTCATCCTGGACATCCCCCGACACAGCCACATCACCGTACACCTGAAAGACCTGCACTGGCTCCCCGTCAGCAAGAGAATCACGTTCAGACTCCTCACCCACGCACACAAGGCCCTCCACGACCTGGGCCCAAAGTACCTCAACGACCGCATGTCCTTCTACACGCCCACACGCCAGCTACGATCAACCAGCCACGCCCTCGCCACCGTACCACGCATCCGCAGAACCACCGCCGGGAGGAAGATCCTTCTCCTACCTGGCGGCCAAGACCTGGAACTCCTCCCCACTCACCTTCGGCGAACCCAGGACCATCTCGCCTTCAGGAAGCAGCTCAAGACCTGGCTGTTCGAGCAGTAACTTACCCCCTCCCCCAGCGCCTTGAGACCCTCCCGGGTGAGTAGCGCGCTCTATAAATGCCGTGATTGATTGATTGATTGGTGGCGCACGCGCTTGCACTTAGTCGCAATGGCATGTGGCGTGGTTGGTATAATGGGCAATGGATGGGATGGTGCGAGCCACCTCCCGTGACGTCAGTGCTGCTCGTGCTGTGGTGCGTCCCCCCTACACTTCCATTTGACTTGTGCCATGCTAGACGTTGAGGTTCTATTGCCTGCGTGATATGACCAGGAGGAGCGCGAGGAGACCTCTCACACACCATGCTCCACTGCCATCCCGTGCCCTGTATCGCCTGTGCGGATTGACTATGTTGGGGTTACACCTGGTCGACTGGGGCTGTGTGTGCCTTGTCAAGGGGCATGGCGGGCGCACAACAGGATCCAGCTTGTCCACAGAGGGTGGGCTGAGGTGCGCCTGGTACCGCTTTGTACGTGTGCCCGGCTGCTGTGCACACACGTGTTCACTCCCCGACAGGTGTCCTCTCATAATGCCCAGGGAAGCGGTGGTGTACTGTTCATAACCCCTCCCAACACGGCGTGCTCCAACTTGGCATGTGCGCATCTACCCGTCACACCCACCCACCTGAGCACTGCGTCCATACGACTTCACACGACACATGTGTGTCTTCCACAGTTGTGCTACTCATTTGCGTTGACATCCAATACCAGTGGACTACATGGTCATGTCACGACTGCCGTGTACTTCACATACTCTCATCCTCTCTCATTCGTACTTCTGAAATGAGTCAGCGGAGACAGTTTTGGTTTCAAACATTATATTGAGTCTTCTGTCCTCTGTGATGCAGTATAGTGGACACTACTGGCAGCGGAATACATGTTGAGGATATACTGAGCATGATTGCAAATGGGATAGGGTGTGGGGTTACATGTGATTGGCTGTTGCATGTGGGATGTGGGCTTCAGAGTTACATCTGCTTGGCCAAGGCTGTGCTAATGTACATTTACGTATAGCTGCGGAGCTGCGGACTTTGACACAGACGGTATACATGTAGCCTACCAGACCGCTTGGCATCATGGGCACAGTCCATCTCAGTTCCATGTGACAGGTTTGCTGCGGTTGTTCCTCATGCACGCGTGCATGTGAGATGACATCAGGGCATGTGCTTGCGTGCATGCAGCGGCGTGCCACTTGTTGTTGCAATGTGGTGGTTACTGGACATGTCACAGTCACTGGGGTCGTGTTGTTGTTGTATGCACTTGTCGTCCATGCAAAGGTCCTGGTATGGGATTCCCGGGCGGGGTGGGAGGGTGCAGCACCCACAGACTCCAGGCGACCTATTCATGTCCACTGAGCGGTGTGTGTGTCCATGGGCGCTGGATCCATGTCGTGTCCTGGTTGTTCGTGCAGTTCCGTCCATGTGGGTGCGATACACAGACCCCATGCCACTGCCTCCCACGATGCATGCGGTGTTCCTGGATGTGATGGGGAACAGTGTGCATGTCCCGGTCATATCCGATGTCATGGCGATGTCGTTGATGGTGTGGTTACAGTTGCCGGTCGTTTGGTATGGCTGTTGTGGGGGTGACTGGCCAGTCCGTGCGGAAGCTAAGCATGGGTGCGGGGTTGGACATCATAGGTCAATCGGGGAACCTGCGTTGTGGTCCGACGAATTTACAGGTTGTCAGGTATGCGATGCCGTCCAGCAGGGCTTCCATGTCATTGGTGGTGTACATGTTTGCCAGCCAATGTAGCGGATGGTGGCTGTCCAAGGTGTTGTTCGTAAGTTGTCCCTTGGAGGACCATGATGGGGCATGCTGGGTGACATTCGATGTAGCTGTTCTCGATGATCCGTCGTGTGGAGGCACAGTGGTCCCATTTCAGTGCGGGTGCGATGTTGGCCACATACGCCATGCCCCCATAGGCAGAGCAGGCCCTGTCGTGTGCGTCCAGAGGGGAGGAGTAGTGGTAGCAGGTCCGCCTTCAGACATGCCGGGTTGGAGAGGCATATCTCCACGGGATGCTGGTAGGGACACCTCCGACAGTAGAAGACGGGCATGACGCAGCTGAACAATGTGATGCGGTAAGTCAGTCGGTAACTTACGTTCAGCAGGGACAGGAGATCGCATCCCAATATATGTAACAGGTTGGTTTTGTACAGCTTGAGCTGTCCGGGCGTAGTTGGGTAGGTGTGTTGCGGTTGCCATTTCGCAGCGGTGCGTTGTGGTGGCGTGCTCCGGCTGTGTGTGCAGTCTGCAATGTGCACGCTCCGAGGTTGCTGTGAGCTCTGTGTAGTCGTAGGGAGACAGGACTTGTGTTCTGTTGGCTTGTTTGGAGGACACGGGCCCTCATCCCACATGCTTCTCAGACAGTTCAAGGTCAGTGATGTGTGACTCCTTCCAATTAACTTGCATGTGGCCGACATGGGGGAGTGTTTTCTTCTTTCTTCCCCGTCCGTTGTGTGCTTCTGTGATATGCGCTATCTGCCCTGTGGTCGGTCTCCTCGGCATGCCTGTGTTGGTCTATTCTTGGACAATGGCTGTATTCACCGGCTTCTGTCGTAGGGCTGTGGTTTCGGAGTTGGAATGGAAGGTCATTCAGTGCTGTCTGCTCTCCCTTGTGTGGGCGGCAGGCTGCCTTTCCGGCTCTGCGTTGGGCCTTGTGTGTGAATGTTATTCTTGGGCCACCTGTTGTCGGTCCCCGGGCTCTTTGGTGTTCCGTTTTATATGTCTTGTTCATATGTGCAGGGTGGTATGGGTGTTTCCAGTGTGGTACTGGCGTTCCTCTTCCCGAAGGGGCCCTGCTTCTCCTAGTTGGTGTTGCCGCCGCTGTGTGCTACGCCATGTTTGTTACACTGGGGTGTGTCCTGCTGTTGCGTGACTTCACTGACATGTGTGCGTCGGTTGTGTGGCGTTGGGTGTTGTCCGTGAATTGGGCGTTGGGGACATGTCTGTGGCAGGCCTGTCACGTGTCATGTGCGTTCGGGAGTGGGGCTGATGTGTGTGCTGCTTGGTTGTGTCCCTGTGTCTGTGTGCGACGCATGCATGGCGCTGCGGTTGGCCTCTGCGTTGTGCGCATGTGTGGCGGCGTCATCGCCGCTTTGGGGCCGTGACGGGGTCGTTGGTTCCTAGTCCCAGGTGGTGTGTACACATGTGTTACGCGATGTTACGATTTGGCCTGTGTGTCATATGTGGATGCAATGGTGGATGTGTAGTGTACACGCGCTGGTGGGGGGTTGTCCGCTTTTCCCGCCCTTGCACTGTGTGCGCTGTTTGCGTGCACTTGTTGTGTGTGTGCCTACCTGCGTCTCCGCGGTACGTTGCGTCCTTGGTGGTGCATCAGCAGGAGCATGGGGAGGGCCTGCAGTGCTGGATTCATGCTCGGGGAGCCGCTTCTTCGTTGTCCGTGCTCGGCGTCCGTGTTACCGCTTGCGGTTTGTCGTACGGTATCTCTTGGCCGTGGGAGCCGTTTGTTTGCGGCATCGTAATTTATACGCCGGGCGGGACGTGTTTCGTCGGACGGTGTGTGTCAGTTGGGCTGCGCCGCTACGTGTACGGACGCACTTTGATGGCGGACGGTGTTGCTGGCTTGCCGGCGGTGTTTGGCCTACTTTTCGCATCGTAATTGGGCGGGCGTGTGGACTGCTGCGTGCCGGCGGTAACTGGTGGTTTTTGCATCCGCCAGCACGGCGGTTGTGCTTCCGCCCGCCATCGTAATGAGCCCCTATATTTCTTACCTTAAAATCGATATTCTTGACCACGATATTCTTGCTGTCGATATTTCTGACTCACGATATTTAGGACTCAATATTTCTGTAGTTGGACTTTTCCAACTCGATATTCTGTCTGCACACCATGTGGGCCTTGGGGGTCAAAGGTCTTCTTAAATTATGAATGGGCTGGCTTCCAGTAAACTTAGCAATACATAT